>LZPO01044447.1:62795-76554 GCA_001675575.1 Neotoma lepida | reverse complement strand
AGGTGGTTGTGAGGCACCTGAGGTGGGTATTGCGAACTCAACTCTGGAAGAGCAGCAAGTGCTCTTAAGCAATGAGCCGCCTCTTCAGCCTCACTTCCAGATTTTCTTAAACAGACATTTCAAGTTTCTTTGCAACCAAAATATGATTCAAAACTAAAGTAAAATAATAAAACTATTTTACAAGGCAAAAAAAAGATGCTTGTTTCTTGTTAAATACATAGAGAAAAGTGGAAATTGCTTCTAATGTGGACTTTGTCTTTTTTATTTCTATAATGGTTTCTGATCTAACACAGGTGCATAGCACCAGGAGCAGGCGTAGTGAGCCACAGCACAATTCTGCCGGTGCAGTCAAGTCTGTGGACTGCCAGGCAGCATCTCCACTGAGTCAACAAAGGGACTCTTCCCACTGGCACCTTTCTTGTGACCCCATGGCACATGCTCACCTCATTAGTGGGACTTTGCTGACTATAGTTCCTGAAACTACCATTGCAGCACCTTCTACTCAACACACGTGGCTTAAAGAAAATTTAAACAGCACAGATGAGTTCAAGTCATTTAAGATACAAGCCTAAAGACAAACCAACAAATAAAGCTATTGGAAAAGAACAAAATGAAAAACCCTGTCATTGAAGCAGTCCTAGTAGGCTCCGATGTGCTCTCTGGATTGATCTAAACTTTTCCAGTATAAAAATTTCCACAAAAACAACTTCTGTTATACAGTAATTTTGTAAGTCCTCCCTCTAGCAGCTCTTCCACATCTACAGTCAAGCCAGTTACATCCCAGTTTTCAAATGAGAGAGACCCTGAAGCAAAGGGGTTACTCTCCATTTTAAAATCTGTACTTCCAGCTATCAATTTAAAAATTTTATTAGACGACAGCACCTTGGCTTACAGACACACAAAGTCCTATTTTTGGCATAATTCTTCAGATTTCATTTTTGAGGCAGTTTCATAAGTTTACCATCTTTCCTCTTCCACCTCTGAGGGCTGAGATTATAGGTGTGGGTCTAATTCTAAAGACTTAGTTATCTGCTTAAAAACAAAACAAAACAACAACAAAAAAAACAGGTCACGAGGTTGGAAAGAGAGGACAATGAGGCTGAGCTAGAAGCAGGCAGACAGACATCAGCAGGAAGTAAGAGTGAAGAGCAGCATAGTCCAAGTGAGCTAGCATGCTTCAACAGATCCCAAGCAATTTCTGGCATCCATGCTCTGATGGCTACTCCATAAAGTTTGGAGTAAAGAACCAGCATCTCTAGGGAGCAAGACGCTGTAAAGATTGCCAACTAGCTAGTTACTCCATGGATCTCCTTTATGGGGGTTTCAAGATATCGAGCAAGCCACTTATATGAAGCAAACCATTCACACACAACACTCTACCCAGTGCCACATTTCAAAATAAGTCTCAGGGCAGCGGGTGATAGCTAGAGGCTAACTGAAATCTTCAACAGTGTTGTAGTCATTTCTGGACTGTTACACCTGAGAGGGAGGGGATATTGCTAGTATCTGGCAGACAGAAATCAAAGGATGCACTACTAAGCATCCTGAAGTGCACCAGACAGAGCAAAACACAGAATCACTTCAGTTGCGGATTCCAGCAGTGCTGAGGCCAGGAAGCCCTCCCTGCCTTGGAGAACATGGCTCAAGGTCAAGCTTGAGAAGGATAGGGCTTTAGCTGGTTACACTAACACCCAACATTATTTTACTGCTCTGTGCCTACTACAGAAAAAGAAATACTATTATGGTTGGATTTGCTGGATCCAATTTGATACTCTGAATATCCTATGAACTTGCTACTCAAAATACAGTCCCCAGGCAAGGAAGCAACATCAACATCCTCTGAGATTGTTAGGAATGCACACAGCAGACTTCACCTTAGACCCAAACCACTTGCTTTTTAACAAGATCCCTAAATGATTCTTGAGTACACTCAAGGTTAGAAGTTAGCTACAGCGGACATTAAGTGTCGATAAGAATAGTTTTCTAATAGTTTACTTTGAAGTTACTGTATTCTAGCTCTTTCCTCCCTCACCTGTAACTCTGCAGTAAAACAGATCAACCCTCAAAATACTTAGTTCTGTTATATGGCAAAACACTCAAGTCTACAGCTGTCTATATTCCCTGACAAACACTATTCAAAACCCATTTCTGAGCTGGGCGGTGGTGGCGCATGCCTTTAATCCCAGCACTTAGGAGACAGAGACAGGCAGATCTCAGTGAGTTCAAGGCCAGCCTGGTCTCAAAGCGAGTTCCAGGACAGACAGAAACCCTGTCTCAAAAACCAAAAACCAAACAAACAAATAAAAAAAAAAACCAACCAAACAAAAAAAATTTCTTTTTCTTCCCTTACCCCCTTGAGACAGGGTCTCACTGTGTAGGTCTGGTTGTCCTAGAACTCACTAAACAAGGATGGCTTCAAACTCACAGAGATCTGCCTGCCTCTGCCTCCTGAGTGCTGGGATTAAAGGCTTGAGACACTACACCTGGCTCAAAAATCCATTTCTTATCTTGTCTTCTTTTGCTAGGAAACTCAGAGAGTATGATCAGCGATGCTGGTAGCAGAAAGTAGATCCTCTCCTCCACAATGAGGGGGTGAACACTTACCCTTTCTATAAGACCTAACTACTCAGCATATCTAGGGCTTTTATTTAAAACAAAACAACAAGCAAACCCACAATTACTAACTCTTTCATTAAACAATAGTGATTTGTAACCTAGATGTGGGGAGACTATGAGGCCTGATGTAGTGGCACACATCTGTAACCTCAGTACTGGAGAAGCTGAGGCAGAAGTAAGACTGAAGTGAGTTAGACAGTCTTGTCTATGAGACTGAGAGGGGAGAGGCGTGTTAAGTGAGCATTATGTAGAAGTCTACACAAGATGAGAAGAGGAGAGGAGGATGCTGGGACTGCTAGAGCTGCAGTCAGGTCACCATCCCTTGGAAAGAACTTGTGGACCAAAGGCCCACCTGAGCAAGTCCATAAGACTGGCTCTCACATAACACATCACTGTGTCCAGGGAATCTGGACAGCCACACTGGAACAGAGCGGGCTGAGGCCATTGTATCGTCCTCAATAAAGGGAAGGAGACTGGCCTAGGCACCAAGTCATCCCCACAAAGATTTCTAATTTCTGTTACACCAACACTGAACTCTCCAAGAGGAGAGTGTCCAACAGGAAGTGAACAAATCTCAAATGGGTCCAAATTCTGTGGCTCTCGTAGTTAAGCAAGAACTCTACATCAGAGTCACACCTCAGCTGTCTCTAAGGAATTAAAAGAAAACTTTATTATTATTTTCTGTGTATGGGTGTTGTCCCTGCACACCTATGACTGTGCACCACATGCACGCAGTGCCTGCTGAGATCAGAAGAGGGCACAAGATCCCCTGGAACTGGAGGTAAAGACAGTTGGGAGCTGTCATGTGGGTACTGGGAACTGAATCTAGGTCCTCTAGAAGAACAGTCAGGGCCCTCACTGCTGAGTCATCTCTCTGGCCCTTTCAAGAACTTTTTTCTCCCATCTTTTGGAAATTATCTCATGTAGAACAGGCTGACCTTGGAATCCTTCCATCCTCTACCTTCTGAGCACAAAGGGATTTTTACTATAACTTTTCATAAAGCACAAGCCTGACTTGTAGCCTACAGATACTGTAGAATTGAGATGTTGCAATGTATTACAAACTAGGAGAAAAAAATCTACCTGGGCTATTACACAGGTATGATGTCAGCTATCTGGCTACACATCTGTCTTAGGTGTCTCTGGAGAGTGGTAATTTCCTCCTGCACAGACTACAGGGCCTACCATATTAGTGTTCAACAATACTTAATCAAAAGGTCAAATATGTACCACTGTTTAGGCTTATATAGCAGCATTCAAATCAGGTGAAACAGTGACATTACCATCTCAATTCTTACCCAACTAGTCTTTCAACTGGAGTTTTACTATAGATGTTCTGCATACAAAGTAATGACAACCTGATGCGTCTGGAAAACAATGGCTATGTGAAGACTAAAGTCATGATTTAGTTATATTTTAGTCTCTCTGTGTGTGTGTGTGTAGTGGTCAGCGGGCAACCACCAAGTGAACTCAGGGCTAGAACCTGGGTGCACAGGCGTGACTGCAGAACATTTCCTGTGTACGTCATCACACTGGTCTGTGAGATTGAAAAAGAAAACAATTTCCAGTGTGACTTGTAAGCAGAGAGGCTGAGACAGGGATGGCTGGACTAGTTTTTAGTAACCTGAAATAAGCAATACGCTTTTATCTCTGGTCTGGCAGCACATGCTGTGAGCTCGGAGAAAGCGAATGAAAGGACAATCAGTTCCTGGGTAAAGGCTTGAAATGGAATGATTAGAGTTAGAGGAAAGCCATTTTCTTAGAACGGTTAGCAGGAGTATTAAGGAGAACAGCAGATCTACAGCACTTTGGATTACGTGAGAGGCAGCTGGCAGAGAGCAGATCTTGTTCACATTTTTCCTTTTTTGAGACAGGGTTTTACTATGTACCCAGGATGGTCCAGTACTCTGGGTCCTGCTTCAGTCTCCAAGTGCTAGGATTGTACGCATGTACTCCCATACCCAGCTTTGCAGACTTTTTTGGTGCTGTGTGGAGGATGTCCAGTGTCTTCCTCTATTTTTTGAGACACTCTCTAACCAAACCTGAAGCTCACTGTTTTAGCTATAGGCTGGCTACCCAGCAAAGTCTGGAATCAGTCTATCTCTGCTCCCCAACACAGGGATTAAAGGAACATGGGAGAGCTGGGGATCTGAACTCAGGTCTCTCTGCTTTCACACAAGAGCTCTTCCTCACTAAGCTGTCTCCCTGGCCCATTCACACTCTGACCACAGAATGACTGTCTTTTGTTAGTGCTGAACCCTGGAGGCAACAGTGCCTGNTACAAGGAAAGCTGTTACAGAACACCAAAATTCTCACACAGGAATTTACCAGTTTACTTAATTTGTGGGATGATTCGGGAACATCTTCAATTGTTCTTTTTCATTGCCTATGCAGGTTCCAGGTCCAGCTGCTGCCAATCTTAGAATGCAAGTGGGGGCTGAAAACTTTGGAACCTTGCTACAGTAATTTTTAGTCACCGTGTGACGTGAAACTGATTTTTATTGTTTGGCAAGATTTTTATTATTAGTAGTATTATTTTAGTATATTAGTAGTAATAATCTTACTATTAGTAGTAATAATCTTACTATTAGTAGTAATAATCTTAAATGGTTTTGTAGCCCCTGTTGCTCTAAAAAAATGTCATTTATGTGAAATTTTCTACTTCCGGGGGGATTTCAGAACACTCCCATCTTGCCTTCCCCTCCAACCCGCACACCATCCTCTCTCGGGACATGAAGATCCAGTCCATGTAACACCCTCAATCCAGAACTTTCATGTGGATTTCTCTGGAGAACAGACATGCTTTCAGAGAAAGCTGGCTTTTATATGGCCAAGGAAAGAAAGGCCATGAAGAGCTCCTAAGAGCCTGGCCAAGAAACCTACAAGGTCAAGACTTTTCACAAATGCAAAATGCTATTTGCCATTTCAGTCAGAACTTGAAGGGATTTTCCAGTGGCTGCAGCTGTGTGGGAAGAGAACCAGGCAGATGAAACCCCAGCTGTCTTCTATTATGCCAGACATTAAAGAAACTTGCAAATATGTAAAACAGCACCACTCTTCTAAGGTTTTTTAATTTTGGAAAATATCTATTTTCATTTAAAATGCTGTTTATATTAATTGTTATCTTGAAATTAGATTTTTAATGTTTGTTTTAATTTGGAATACAGCAAAGCTCCATAATTCTTTGCTCTACAATCACATTACCAAGTCTGATGGGATGGCCCAAAGGTGTAATGGAATATTTGTTTTGGTGGCACTATAGACTAAACCCTGGGACCCAGTTACTCTACTCAATACCACACAGCCCCAGCATCTACAGAAGGCTTTCTTTTGCAGAAACTGGGTATTGTTGTGTAGCCCAGGCTGGCCTGGAACTCTGTTATATTCATGAGTCACCCGCCATGTCTACCTCTTGTTAGCCTGTACTGGGGTCTTGAAACCAATACATTTGAAAACTAAGTAAATTATTTTAAACGTTAGTGAAATTAGAAAAGCAACTGGGCATCAAGCATGGTTGCTAGGATTAAAGGTGTGTGCCTGACCTCTATGTTTAGTATAGTGGCTGGATTTTACTCAGATCCCCAGGCAAGCCTTATTTGTTAGAGCACAAATAAAATATCACCACACATGGTAGTGACACCTGTAATTCCAGCACTCAGAAGATAGGCAGGCACAGTCATCTATCTCAGATTTAGGCCAGTCTGAACTATACAGTAAGCCCTGTCTCAAAAACCAAGGACTCGGGATATAGCTCAGATGTAGAGTACTTGACCTGACATTTTCAAGGTCCTGCGCTCAATCCCCAGGATGGTGGCACATGAGTTTAATCCTAGCACCTGGAACACAGAGGCAATTGGATCTCTGTGAGTTCAAGCCCAGCCTGCTTTACATAGCAAGTTCCAGGCCAGCCAAGGCTACATACTAAGACACTGCCTTTAAAAACAGGAAGGAAGGAAGGAAGGGAGGAAGGGAGGGAGGGAGGGACGGAGGAANGGAGGAAGGAAGGAAGGAATCAAAAAAGGCAACAACAACAGATACTAGGACCTAGAGGAAACACAATTGGGTGGTTTGGAGTGTGGGAGAAGCCACTCTCATCTTAACCTAGAGTTGGACTGTCATCAGCCTAGGCTAACAGCCTTCACTGTCCTAGAACTGTTGGCTCAGACTGCTCAGTCGGAAGGTACCGAAATTCTTTGAATTTCTTGAAATTCTTCGAAATTTTCTCCAAGAAAATTCTTTGAAATTTCTTTTTAGTATAGCAGGTGAAATTCATATGTAAGTCTATGAAATATGACTTTTCAGCCAAACTGAGTCCTTTTGTTTTTTTTTCCTTAAAAAGAAAAATACNGGCTGGAAAGATGGCTCAGTGCCTAAGAGCATTTGGTGCTCTTGCAGAGAACCTGGGCTCCATTCCCTTCATCTACACGGAGACAACTGCTTGTAACTCCAGCTTCTGGGGAACCCATTCCTTCACACGTGGTGCAAACACACACATGCAGGCAGATACTCATACACATAAATAGGAATAATGAACGTATTAAAGGAGAGATTATTTCCTATGACACAGGGCAATGCATCTTTTTATGTGTCTTGGAAACTCACCACCTCCTCCACAAGGCTGGCCACCGTGAGGCTCGCTGGAGAGGTCAACCCAGAGAATGGGAATCATCTAGACAGCACAGATGTGCCAGCTGTAGCTATTTTCTTCCCAACCCAAGCATGGGAGTGGAGAAGCCCTCAGAGAACTTAGCCAGACCTACCTGTTATCAGAGCCCAAGTGAACCCTGTCCCAGACAGACTCCAGATCTAAGGAAGGTTACAATAATAGCCAGTGGCTGTTCAGGTGTTTTTTTTAACGCAGCAATAAAATAGCTGCTGGCTCTTTCATCCAAAATGGATTAACTCTGATGTTAAAGCTACACAGAAAGACACTGAAAACAAGGTGTAGGAGAAAGTGNTGGAGTTGTAGTGTCATAGTCGGCACCACTGTCCACTAACACACCTAGGAACTGGGAACCAAGCTGAGAAATTACCTCAACTGCAGGCATGTCTGTGGGGCATTTTCTTGATTTCAATTTGATGCAGGAAGGCCCAGACAACTGTGTGTGGTACCTCCCCAGGCATGTTGGCCTGAACTGTATGAAAAAAGGAACTGAAAAAGCCAGTAGGCAGTGTTTCTTTATCATTTCTGCTCCAAGCTCCTGCCTTGGCTTTCCTCAAGGATGGACTATCACCTGTAAACTGAAATAAACCTTTTCTTCCCAAGTTACTTTTAGCCATGTTCCACCCCGCCCCCTACAGAAACAGAAACCAAACTAAGAAGGACAAAAGGGTATTTCAAGTGCACATTATTAATAACTATTAAAAACTTAGTAACAATGGAAAAAAACTCAGAGGTATTTCTCAAAATGGAAGACCCATATGGCTAATAAATTGTTTCCTTTTGGGGGGGGGCAGGGGGAGGTGGGAGTGGGAGGGGAGTTGAGACAGGGTTTCTCTGTATAGTTTTGGAGCCTTTCCTGGAACTCACTCTGTAGACCAGGCTGGCCTCAAACTCACAGAGATCCACCTGCCTCTGCCTCCCGAGTGCTAGGATTAAAGGCGTGAGTCACCACCACCCACCTGGTTAATAAATTTTCAATCTTAATTAGTCCTGTAGAAATGTAAATTAACAATGTAGTAACTTTTTCTGTATTAGAATGGCAACGATTTTTAGTAGACCCTTTTCTATAAAATCCTGGCTCTCAGAACATGTCCTAAGGAATAACTGGACATGTGCACTGGCTACAGTATAAGGACATTTAAAAGGACTTACTGTAGGATGACAAAGCTGTATGTGTGTGCACCTTTACGAGTTGTTGTTGTTTTTGTGTGTGTGGAGGCCAGACATCAACATGGGATGTCTTCTTTATGCTCTATCTCACTTACTTTTACTTTCTGACTCTATGTGTATGAGTGTTTTGCCTGTATGTGTGTATCTAGACACATATGTATGCTCTGCCCATGGAGGTCAGATGAGCTTCAGCTACAGGCAGTCCTGAGCTGCTTGACATGGTGCTGGGAATGGAGCTTTGGTCCTGTGGAAGAGCAGCAAGCGCTCGTAAGCACTGGAACATCTCTCTGGCTCTTCCACTTTATATTTTTTAGGCAGGCTCTCTCATTTGAACCTTGATATTTTTAGCCTTGACTAGCTGGCCACTAAGTTCTGGGGATCTACCTGTCTCTCTACCCTGCTCCCATGCTCCTTCCAGTGTTTGGTTACAGACACATACTGTCACGCTTGGCTTTTACATAGGGGCTGGGGATCTGAATGCAGGTACGCAGACTTCATAGCAAGCACTTGACCCACAGAGTCACCCACCGAGTCTCAACCCCTTCTACCTTATTTTTTGAGATAAGTCTCTCACTGAACCTGTGGTGAGCTGAATCACCAAACTGGCTGGCCAACAAGCCCCAGGACCCTGTCTCTGCTTCCCCAGCACTGAGAGTACAGGAGCCCACCACCATGACCAGCTCTTTCATGTGGGTTCTGGGAAACTGAACTCAGGTCCTTACACTTATCTCCCCGGCTAAATTATAGACAGGATACAAGCATACAGTAGTAAGTATGTGTAAATATACTATGAGGTATAGCTATGAGGTAATGAGATGAGGTAAGCACAATAACCAAGAAGAATTCACCTTGCATCCTTGCTGACATTTGTTTGTTTTCTTTTTAAGAAAATCTTTTAGATTTATTTTATGTGCATGAGTGTTTTGCCTGCATGTATACTGTGTACTATTTGTGTGCCTGATGCCCACAGGGGTCAAAAGAATGCATTGGATCCCCTGGAACTGCAGTTACAAATGGTTGTGAGCTACGATGTGGGTGAAGGGAACTGACCCCAGTCCTCTGCAAAAGCAGCCAGTACTCTTAACCACTGAGCTGTCTCTCCAGCCCCTGTTCTTTGTTTGATAACAGCCATTCAGCAGCCAAACTCTTAANAGTGGCTATACCTGGAAGATAGGGTAAAGGATGATTAACTTAGAAGGCAANGACCACGAATTCCATCTAGAACATATTTTCACACTGAAAATTTAAACAAGAGGTGAAAGGAAACAATATCTACAGCTCCTCCTCTGGGTGACAGCACTTTGGCTGAAGAGCCAGTGTTGGGGCTCAGCAGGTCGGAGGTCTACTTAGCCCTACTCCAACTGCTTCATCTTTTTCCGCAGAGTGAGCAGCTTGGATCTAAGGTACGACACATCCACTCCTGCTTCTTAGGCCCAAATATGTTTTCAGTGGTGACTCGCTGACTTAGCTGAAATGCCTGGGGTCAGACATAGATTTCAGATTTGGGAGGATTTACAAATCAAGCAAGCAGTGTGTGTGTGTGTGTGTGTGTGTAAAATTAACGACAGTAGGGATGGACCCAAACTTAAACATGAGATTTATTTAGGATTCATATACATCTTATATGCTGAATATGATTTTTTATTGTATTTGTATTTTGATTACATGTCACTTGAGGCCAGTGTGGCATTTCTACTTCAGGTGTCCTGTACACTCAAAATTTTGGAGCATTTTGCATTTTCAGATTAGATATAACTCAATCTGTATGACATCATGGGTGAGACTCTAAAGTAATAACTGCTCTTATTCTCAATTTAAATGCTTTCAAAAATTACGTTTAAATCCCGCCCCCCTGCCCCCTTCATGTCCGGAAATAAAAGGACAACTTGTAGATGTTGGCTTTCTCCCTCTACTGTGTGGGTCCTGGGGACTGAACTCCAGTCACTAGGTACGGCTGCAAGTACCTCTACGCACTGGCCCCTAAAACCTGTCCATGGCTAAAGTGATTCAAAAGTCTCCTGTGGCTCAGTTGTCACATTAAAGGGAAGACTTGGGACCTTTTTGGGAAAAAATGACAGTTTCTCCCTACATTTACTTCAAGAGTTCTCCCTCTCAGTTCACGTGCTTTTTCTTTGTCTACTCTTAGTATATTGTCAGGGAGCTGAGGTCCAGCTCTGGGGAGGGACCACAAATGCTGCAACAGGTAAGTCAAAGGCAAACTTACTCCAAATCAGCTTTCAAAAACAACCAACCAACCAACCAGCAACAGCAGGGACTCTGAAAGCCAGTGGGGAGACCATCTATCAAGAGAGTAGTCTTCTATGCTCAAATGCACAAGCACCAAATAAATGAACCAGATTGTCAATCAATGCTCAATTTATTAGATAGATAAAACTACTACACAAAATTGAAGACGAAAACTACATCTTCAAATAAATGCAAATTAAGTTTGGAATGCAGTCTCCAAAACTTATTAGTTTGTTCTAGTCTAATATTTGTGTTTAAAATATCATTTCAAGATCCAAAATAAAACAAAAGTAGAGAAGTATCCTCCTATTTTAAGAAAAATAGGCAAGTTTCAAAAGTTATTTTCTTAACATTGAATTCTTTTGATCTCTATCAAACTCTACATATCAGGAAAAGTGACATTACAGCCATTTAAAAAACATGAACATCCACTTATGGGGTTAAAAATTATTATGTTTCTGAACCACAGCCTAGCCCCCAACTCCAGCAGAGGCCCTCCTGCTTGATCAGAGGCCACACCAGCTGCCAGAACTCTACATCCAGAGCCTAGCCCAATTGTCATCATAGAGGCTTCATCCTGCAAGTGACGGGAGCAGATGCAGAGACCCACAGCCAAACATTAGGTGGAGCTGGGGAACTGAGGGCAAAGAAGGATTGTAGGAGCCAGAGGAGTCAAAGACACAAAGAGGATATGGACCACAGAATCAACTAAGCAGGGCTCATAGGGGCTCACAGAGCTTGAATCAACAACCAAGGAGCCTGCATGAGTCTGCACTAGGTTCCTCTGCATATATGGTTGTTAGCTTGATGTTCTTGTGGGACTCCTGACAGTGGGAGTGGGGGTGTCTCTGACTCTTGTCTGCTCTTGGGACCCTTTTCCTCCTACTCGGTTACCTTGTCCAACCGTGATACAAGGGTTTGTGTCTAGTCCTATTGCAACGAGTTATGCTGCATTAGGTTGATATCCCTGAGAGGCCTGCTCTTTTCTGAAGGGAAATGGAGGAGTAGATCTGGTGGGGGTGGGGAGGAACACAACAGATTGGGAGGAGTGGAGAGAGGGGAAACTGTGGTCTGGATGTAATGTATGAGTGAATAAATTTTCTCTCTCTCTCTCTCTCTCTCTCTCTCTCTCTCACACACACACACACACACACACACACACTGTAGAATGAGCTGGGGGTGTATGTAGCACAAAAATGAATGACTAGCATGAGTGAAGTAGTGGGTTCCATCTCTAGTACCACCAATGTATTGTTATAGGTTGAATTATGATTCTTGAAAAATTTGTGTGTTGAAGTCCTAAATCCCAGTGCCTCATCTTGTAACTTTTCCAACCCTGCTTAAGCAATTTCATGTTAGGATTAACAAAAGATATTTTGTGATCTGCTAAAAAGTGTTACTAAAATTCCTTAAATAAACATTAATTCAGTGGGTAAAGCACTTGTCATGTGACCACAGGAACTAGAGTTCAGATCCCTAACACCCATGTAAATGCCAGGCCCTATAAGGCCAGCATTTAGGAGGTAGAGATAGGAACTGTATTAGAGACCAGCTAGTAAGTCATACTAGCTGAATCAAAGAGCTCTGGTTTCAAGAGAAAGAAATTCTGCCTTGAAATACAAGGTGGAGAGTGATTCGGGAAGACACACACACACACAGACACACAGACACACAGACACACACACACACACAGACACACAGACACACACACACACACACTTTATTTGTAGAAATGCAATAGCTGAAAATAAACATGTTGCACAGGGAACTGTGTGTGGAGGAGAGAAGTTTCTACAATAATGTGACAATCTGAAAGTGAAGAATCCCACCTTCATGAAAATCAGAGACAGCTGGAGGCTTTAACAGTTCAAATATTATGTGTGAGTTGCAAAGAGAACAAGAAAAAAACACAATTCTACTCCCATCTCCAAACTCAAAGGTGGGACACGATACCTACTTTCCCCAGCACACAAGTCAGGGTAAGAATAAGGCCACTTTCTTCTATTCCATTCCAGCTTGTAGGTAGGGACTGAGAACTCTGACAGCCACCGGGATGACCTATACTGAATTGTGAGGTGATCCTTGCCAAGGATACAGTATCACCCACTGCTGCAGGAACCTCTGAGAAGATGGGGCCTGGACCTCTCTGTTTCCTCCTACTGCACTCCACTGCTGAACCCACAAACAGAAATATTTATGCATGTGAACTATCATCTGGTGTCTGTCTGTCTTTGCTTTAGATGGCCTAGAGGGACAGACAGAAGGTAGACTGAGAGACGGAATGGGTGAGGAAATGCCCTGGAAACATCAGGGCTGGGCTTGAGTCTGGATTCAATGATTCCATTCTATTGTCTGTATGCAGCTAACATTAACACAAAGCTAGGTGCTACAGCACCTCCTGGAGGCCCTCATGTGAAACACTGTGATAGAGTATTTTATAGGTGCCCAGGTTAACATTTAGTTCTTAAAATAGCCATTTACTATTTAATACCAAAAGAATACAAAGCAAGGTCCTGACTAACAAAAATGTTTTATTATATGAATTTCCAATTTTATTTTGTTTTTGAGATAAGGTCTCACTATGTAGCCATGGCCAGCCTGGAACTTGCTATTTAGACTGGGCTGGCCTTTGACTCATAGAGAGCCACCTGTCTCTGCCTTCTGAGTGCTAGGATTAAAGGTATATGTCACCAAGCTTGGCTCTGAATTTCCAATTTTACATGAAGCATATTCACAGAGAACTAATGGCTGAGGTATATAAGTGTTCCATAAGTTCATAGAAAATGTGAAAAAGCAAAGCAAAACAAAAAAAAAAAGTTTGACGGAAAGGAGACAGTTACTCTCAGCCCAAGGTAAGGAGTTGGCTTTAAGGTATACCATGGGGATAGTGGCACAAATGCATGCCTAAAAAAACAGAAGCTAAAGAGTAAAAGGACTAAAAATGAAGCAGGTGAAGAAAATTTTTTCCTCCTCAAGAGGAGCATGTAACATTAGGATAGTATGATGATGACACGTGTCAGCTCCTACTCTTCCAGTATAGTATGATGATGACACGTGTCAGCT
>LZPO01044447.1:34683-60704 GCA_001675575.1 Neotoma lepida | reverse complement strand
AGTTCCAGGATAGCCTGGGCTGCATAGAGAGACCCTGGCTCAAACAAAACAAAATATTCCCTTCCCCACAAACAAACAACAGGCTGGGGAGATCCTGAAGGAACAAAGTGCTTCCCGTGTATACAGGCTTGAGTTCAGATGGCCAGCAGTCATGAAGCCAGTGTACGGGAATAATCCCAGCAATATGGGGCAGAGACAGGTTTCCCAGGGGCTTGCTGTCCAATTAGCTAAAATGACAAGATTCAGCAGGTTCATCAGTCCCTGTCTCAAAAAATAAAGGTTGGAGATGACTAGGAAGACACCTGACATAGCCGCCTGACACCACACAGGCACAGTGAGGTAAGAGACCTGCTCATAGGATGGCCACTAAATTGCAGTTTTTCTCTTGTACACCTTTCCCAGGACAGTTAACCAAAGACACCATCAACATTTGCCACTTTGGTGTTTTGTTAGTGAGGATTTATGCTGACAATGACCATGAGAGGACACAGGAGGGCTACCAGGCAAGACACTGCTAAAGGGATAAAATTAGAGCACTCCAGACTCACTTGGCAAGACATCTGTCATGAGATGTGGCTGCCAGCACTGGAGCAGCAGCAGCTGCAGCACTAGTCCCCAGTCCCCAGAAACCTGAACAGGGGACAGAATGTTCATCTCCAGCCAGCCAGCGCCGTCAGCTATGAGCACGAGCCTCTGTCCTGGGCTGCTCCACCAGTGAGCGATACCAGCTAGAACCAGCCTTCACTCTAAGGCAAACAGAGCCCACAAACACGGTTTTGCCAGGAGTTCAGGGTCTTTCCATACAGAATACAAGGCCCAGAGCAGCAAGTATAAAGTACATTCTCATGTGTTTACAACAGTGCAGAAACACCCACTCAGACCTTCCTATCTGGTCAGTTCTATGCTGGACACAAAAGAAGCTTGAGTGCTGGTGGACAGCTAGGGCCAATCAGGAAGGGCCTTAAAAAAGCCAAGCCGCTTTGGATAGAGCAACTCCACAGCAGGTCCTTTCAAGAATCACTCTGGGGAGAATTTTCCCACATTTTGCATCAAAGAATCAGGCTGGGAGTCTTCTGGTAAAGAACTTTAACCTGTCTACAGGCACTCAGCTATTAACTGGAAGAGGCTAGACTCAACCCTCTACGTCCTGAACTTTCTTCTCTATACACAACCTCCGACTGCCCACGGGAGGAGAAGTTTCACCTCNGCTAGGGTTTGCAGTGAGGAGCCTGGTAATCCCAGGAAGTTATGATACTGAAGGCAGGAAGATGGGCCAGGTCATCCAGAGTCAAGAGGCATGTGCTCAGTGGGGGAGGGGTGGGGTCCATTCCTTTATTAGCTTTTCTTGAGATAAAGAATGAGAGAACAGCTCCATGCCCATTACTATCTGGGAAAGATGAAAAGTAGGCCAAGGAGTAAACATTTCCTCTCTGGAGCAACCAAGCTTCCCCTAGGCAGAGAGCAGAAGGTTGGGTCAGGCTGAGAACCTGATACAAGAAATGTTTGACCACGAACGTTTGGAAGTGACCAGGAAAAGGAGTAGACTAACAGTCAGTTTCCCTTCCATTCAATACCTACAGTACAATTCAAATACAAAATCAGTAAGAAGCTAGAGCCTGCTCGTAGACAAGCAGTAAGAGTGTCTAGTAATCAAGGTGGAAGGAAATGCAAGTTTACGCATCACAACACACATGGTGTTGTTTAAATGAATGTAAGGTCATAGTAAAAGGTTTCCAAACACACAATGACCAGAACCTACTCAAACACATAATGAAAAAGGGATTTCAGCATCGCAAGCCCTCACTGAAGCCTTCACTTGGAGCACACAACATGTGTACTTTGCACTGTGCATGCAGACAGGCACACAATGCCAGTTAACACTGTCTCAGACACTTTGTTTGGGACTCCGAGACTGAGACTATTGTAGTTCATGAGCTGCACTTTCTATTGACACGGAAAGTTCTGTGTTGTAATAGAAACAATGCTTTAATTAGGGAAAATGCACTTTCCTTAGCACATAAGTATAAAATTAGTACANCTTGGAATTGAACTGTGCTACAATGTTTAAGTTTTTAAAAATACTTACTAGTTCTTCAAGAATTTCATACAGTTTATTTTGATCATATTTACCCCCATTCCTCCAAAATTCACTCTGACCTCCCTATGCCAACTTTCTGTGTTCTGTTTTTACAAGGTTTGATTTTTAAAACTGTTGAGTTCTTAACCTGAATCTCACAATAAGTAAATAAATAAAAACTGTTTAATGAATATTAGCTTGGGACAAGGAAAGAATTTCTGACAATTTCTGAAACGGTCTTAAATATACTTCTGCAATTCTATGATGTATTTATGAGAAATATTTTCAATGATGATTATGAAATCAAAGTAACTGTCTATGTTCTATATCCCGCAAGATTGAATATTCAGCTAAAATATAATTCTTCACCTAAAATGAACCAGCACATCCATCTCATTAGTATGTAGGTTTGCTTTGTATTTAGGAAGTGGTAAAAGTGTATGTATATCAGAGAACTGCTTTAAAATAAATTTATGATTTATTCTCAGTAAATATTTTTTATATCTATTTTACACACACACACACACACACACACACACACACAAATATATCCATCCCATGGTCTATAAAAAAATCTTGGAGAAAGGGGTTGTATAAGTGAAAACTTTAGAGGATAGGTCAAAGGGAAGTGGAGTAGCTGTGAGCTTAAGCAAGGGGGGATTTAGATCTGAGCCCAATGCAGACCTTTCATATCAACTATTTAGTTAATAAGAATAAGAGAAGGGGCCGGGCGTGGTGGTGCACACCTTCAATCCTAGCTCTTGGGAGGCAGGGAGGCAGAGGTAGGCAGATCTCTGAGAGTTCGAGGCTAGCCTGGTCTACACAGAGAAACCTGTCTCTTATACACATCTAGATGTGTATAAGAGACAGATGAGAGGCAGAGGCAGGCAGATTTCTCTGAGTTCCAGGCCAGTCTGGGCTACAGAGGGAGACTCTGAACCCAAAATATAAATAAATATATAAAAACAAACAAGAGAAGGAGGAGGTGAGGGGACTAGATGTCCTGCCACACAGCAAGTCTGAGGCCCTAGCTGTATGAGACAATGTCCAAAACACAAAGCAAAGCCCGACAACAAAAAGATAAAGCATTCTACTTTTTCACACATTTTAACTGACACAATGTGAATTATTTATTTATGCAGGCATTTATTTATTGTGTACTGGTGTTTTGTAGGTGTACCACCTGCATGCCTAATACCTGAGGATACAATGTGAATTTATTTATTCATCCATCCATCCATCCATCCANCCACCCACCCACCCACCCACTTATTTAGCCTGTGTTGGTGTTTTGTCTGGGCACCATCTGTGTGCCCTGTGCCAGTAGAGACCAGTGGAACACACTGGATCCCCTGTGGATTAAAACAGATTTAAATACATGTGAAGTCATGTGTTCATGAAAGCAGATCATTTCTGACAAGATTTTCAAGTGTAATTTCTGTTATTTCAGAGATTATTTTTAAAACAAAAATGAGAACTATTTTTCAACTTAGTTTCACAGACATTTCAAGTCTGTATCTACACAGAGACATACGTGTGCACATACATGCGTATGTTACAAGGGGTTGCGAGCTGCCTGACATGGGTGCTGGGAACTGCACTGGGGCCTTCTACAAGAGCAGTAGCACTCCTAATTGCTGAGCCATCTCTCCTGCAGGGACTTGCCATCTTAATCAATATGCTAAGCCAATGACTAACTTGTCTTTTTAACTAGACTGAAATACTTAATAACCTATTATTTAACAGACAGAAGGAAAAGCAGACGAGTAAGTACTCGGTAGGAAGAGCTCTCGGCATGGTCCTGTCACCTGCCCCTGGGGATAGAGTTCAGAGCCAGCGGAGCAGTATGTGCTACTCCAACTGCACTATCTGCTGTGTGCCAAGAGAGGAAACTCTCATACTTCTCTAGATTTGAGTGTTTTCATTTGTGAAACAAGGAATCAAACTAAATCTAGCCCCCCTTTCATTAAAAAACTTCCAAGAAAAGCTAGCATCTTTTGGAAAAAGAACTAAAGTTTGTTTTCATTGAAATACTGTTTGTCTAGAACAGTCAGAAATTTTCTTTTTAATGTAATCTTTATTCCTTTCCTAGACCGAGGCTCCAACATAGCCAGGCCAACTTTCCTGCTATGTATTCCAAACACAGCACACAATTCTGGCATTCAATGAGTGGATACATCTGGCTTGTGTACAGGAAGGGAAACAAGAAAAAGTTTATATAGCACTGATTGCTTATTTTTCAAATTCCACAGGTAGGCAGTTAATTTTATTCACTGGTTATTTATTTTAGATATTCCTACTTTAGTTACAAAGTCAGAATGTAAAGACTTGTTGACAAGCCCCTTGATGATGTTATAACTTCATGCCTCTCCAACCTGAATCCAATGGGTCATGTGCCAAAAGCACTACTTAAAAACAGAACNAAACAAAACAAACCCAAAACCACCCACTTGTGTAGGAAGAAGGGGAAGGGAAGGAAGAGCTCACAGGAAGAAATGGAAGAGGAGAGGAAGATTGGAGAGGAAAAGAGAAAGGGAAGACATCACAGCATTCTTAAAAGCTAAATTATTTTCCTAAAAACAGTATCTTACCTGCACTGCAACTAGACAGTAAAAGCAACAGCTCAGATTGTTAGAAATAGCTAAAACCTCGAAGGAAATAGAAGTTAGCCCTCTTCCCCCTCTCCCTAATGTCTTTTATTTCAATGTTTATTTATGTAGATTAATTACAGAACAACACACCAAAATTTAATGTCGCCTCTATTCACAAGAGCTCTTCAAACAATAATCTACAAATTGGTGCAGCTGTATCCTTTACCCTGAGGCTTTCCTTTCTCTTCCTTCTGTGGCTAGATCTTTATACACTCTTGCAGGACTAGGCCTCCTCACACTCTTCCGGCCTCTGCCTCCTGAGGGTGCCATCGCATCTGCCTTGGTAGTGGTTTTCTAAGAGCTAAAAGATGGGTGGAGCTGGTGTGATCTCTGAGGTGTGACTCAGAGATATAAAGGTATAAGCACATGCCCAGTATGTGTAGGATCCTGGGCTCCATGTTTTGTGCACGCACACACACACACACACACGCACGCACACATGCACACACACACACACACACACAGAGAGAGAGAGAGAGAGAGAGAGAATAAAGGATAAAACAAACTTAAAAAAAAAGTACAAAAGTTTCTAAAATTGAGTTTCTTTTAACAAGTTAGGATACTTTAAGGGCCGATGGCATCATTCCTGGCCCTAAAAGTATTTTTATGTATTTACTTTGTATGTGTGCACCTGAGCTGAGGTTAGATGACAACTTGCAGGAGTTGGCTCTCTCATTCCAGCATTTGGGTTCCAGGAACTGAACTCAGGAAACAGGGTTTGGTGGCAAGCTCACTTTCCACTGAGCCATCTTCTCTGGTCTGTGCCTTGGTTCTTAACCCTGGCTCTGTTTTGTTTTGGTGCAAATGTGTGAACCTTCCCTGGTCATAGCTCTAGTGGAGTGGGGTCCTTGACCTGTTTTTTATTAAGGCATTCTATATAACAGACAGCAGCCCAGGCCGAGGCCACAGCACTAACATGAACTGTAATGCCGNAACTGCTTCAAGTGAGTTTGCTCACTATGTAAAACCTAAAAACGTCAATTCACTTATTTCTCTCTATATCCTTTTCTCAACTATAAAGGAACTGAAGCGGTCAATTATTTTTCTGTTCCCAGGAATATCACTAAGCCCTAAAATAAACCCAATGTTAGTTCACTTTAATTTTAAAAACTAGAAACCACATAACTTTAAAGACAGAAGAGTGGAGTGTATGTATCTTATTTTCAGAGCTTTCAGGAGACAAAGAGGAGTCAGACAACTGCTTATTCCAGCACAGTTCCATTCCAAACTACCTTCCCTGGCCCAGTAGCCTCCAAACTCATGTTTGAAGCATGCCTTCCTCAGGAGACATAAACCTTGAAAAAGGAATAGGTCAGTGGTTCTCAACCTTCCTAATGCTGCAACCCTTTAATACAGTTCCTCAGGTTGTGGTGACCCCCAACCATAAAATTATTTTGTTGCTACTTCATAACTGTAATTGTGCTACTGTTGTGACTCATAATGTAAGTATCTGATCTGCAGGATATCTAATTTGTGATCCCTGTGAAAGGTCATCAACTCCTCAAAAGGGTCTCGACTCACAGGTTGAGAACTGCTGGACTAGATCCTGGCTGGGTTTTACACACTGGCAAAGACACACTGGCTGGCATCTAGAAAGCTATGAACATTATAGCTGATATAGTTGAAGAAACATTTCTCAAGTAACTATTCCCTTTATAAAAACTCTATTGTAATACAGAACAAATTGTAAAAAAACATTATTCAATTTCTGATCCCAAAGAGTTTTCCTAGTATTGAAGAGAACGGAGGACAGCTTCTGTTGTTTTCTTTTACATGAAAGGCTGCCAGAAGTTCTGGTTTAGGTCACAGCTGAAACTGGAGGGGAGGAGGGGCAACAGGCTAAGGAGACAGGCTACAGACTTGTGAGGACAGTAAGACAATGAGTCATGCACTGTCCGCAGTGTGCCCTTTGCAGGAGAAAGTATCTACTGAGGGTTCCAGACTCACAGGAGGGAGACCTGAGCCCATACTCTTAGACCCTAAACCAAAGAAAACAAGATTCTATGATAATGAGCCATGGGTGGTTCTCACCTAAAGACGTTCCAAATAATATTTTGAATTGTAAAGCAAGTGTTAGCCTGTTAAGTCATCTTAAGAAAAGCTCCCGATTTCTGATGTGAAACTTTTGGCATCTTAAATCAACCACAATTATCTCTAAATACAGAACACAATTTGTGTAAAATGTAAGAAATGATTCTCCCTCTAGCTTTGCCAGCACAGCCCATTTCCAAAAACCTTTCTTTCCCCATCTGCATAAGACTTACAGTATTAAGGGTTGCTAGACACCCTGAGCTTTCTCAGTCGGCATTAATTTGTGTCCTCCAACCTAGCTGGACTAATTTTCTAAAAATGGGAGAACATAATTTACCTAAAATTTAAAAATCTGATTCAATTTATTACTACAGTTGTTTATCAAAATTTTGATTCAGGTAAGGTTCACAGCACACAACTCATTTAGGTTAGGCAAGGAAAATAAAACTTATGTTCACAAAATACAAACTATCTCCATTGTACCCACTGCTAGAGAGATAAAGAAGTTCAGGAGAATAAAAGCTAAGAAAAAAAAAAAAAAAAAAAAAACACTGAGCAATGGACACTGAGAAAGGTGAGTGTGTGTATGACATTAGCAAGAAAACAAGCCAGCCACTTGTCACAGGCATACTGACTACTGTAGCCTTTTACAAGTCTTCGTCACTAGTGACATGGCAGGGTAGGACAAGCCATGGAGACCTGACATCATAATATGCATTGGCTGAGATCCTCTATCACCCTGTGGTCTCAGCAGGGGTATTAGAAGACTTCATGAACACTAACACGAAAGGCTGCTTCCTTAGAAGCAAGATGGCTCAAAAGGGCCTACATTTAAGAACTGGAAAATTCAAGTACCAGAAGCAGTTTTTTAAAATGTCCTATGATTCTGGACCTAATGTTTGGCTAGGGCCTCTCTACAGTAATAAGCCCATCTATGCCCACAGACACACTATCAACAGCTGTCTCTTCCTCTTCCTTCTCTGCTCACCTTCTAGATCTCTTTGCTTTCTCAGCTCTGGTTCCTTGCCTTTCATGAGCTCAGTTTAGACCTTTCAAAAGTCTATTGAATGAAGAGAGATGGAGAGTCTTTCCAGCTGTTAGCCACGCCCCCATGGCGAGCCTATTACAATGATTATTAGTATTATTTCCTAATTTATCTCCTCTGAACCCTATTGCTGAAGACCTGTGAAGTCCTAGACTGGGACAGGAACAAGACTAGAAGTCACTACACCATACCAGATGCCAAAGGGTAAGGTGAAAGAGAGTTACAATAAGCTCACACCCTTCTCTGGTCACTAGTCTCAGGCTGAGAGCATCTGAACACTTTCTTTCTCTACGTAGACACAGACACACTCAATACTCAGTTTATCATTTTTGTCCAACAACAGTGTTGTTTTTCCAATGGTGGCTGTTATTCTCATTTATTTACCAGCAACTGCTTCAATCAGTGTCTGAGAACAGTGAGATGAGCCATCTTCATGTACAATCTGATCTACACCGCATTAATCACTGGGCAAACTGTATATTTTCTTAAAAATCAAGACAATCAGCTGAATATGGCAATATATGTCTATAATCCTAGCACTTGGGTGGTAGAGACAGAAGTATCACAAGTTCAAGGTCAACCTAGGCTATAATAGTAAGACTGTCTCCAAAAACCTAACAAACTGAGCAAACAAAAACCTGTATTTAAAATGGTCAAGATGTGTGTCAAGGTGGATGCCTTTAATCCCAGCCCCTGGAAGGCAGAGGCAGGTGGATCTCTGTGAGTTCANGGCCAGCCTAGTCTACAGGGTGAGTTCCAGGACAGCCAGGGCTACATACATAGTGAGACAAACATTCACTTTTAAGCACCCAAATGGCAGCTCACAACCATCTGTTTAATTCCAGTTCCAGGGCATCCGACATCCTCTTCTGGGCTCCTCAGGAACCAGGCACACATGTGATACACATACATATTCTCTGGCAAAACACTCATATACTAAACTAAATAAGTCTTTAAAAGAGCTAACATTGTTTCTAAACAATAAGACTAAAGCTGAAGAGCCAAGCTTTGACCACTTTCCACTTGAACATTTAAATAAATGACAACTACTGCAATTTGTTTGCATAATTCCAATTTTCTTTGATATCTTCAGGTGGTAGGTACAATAAACACTTAAAAACAAAACCAAACAAGAGAGGCACATGTTTTTAACCCAAGCACTGGGGAGGGTAGAGGCAGGTAGACTAAGTGAGTTAGAGGCTGATCTGATCATAGTTCATTCTAGGCCAGCCAGGGACCTCCAGGGGGTGGGGAAGGGGGGGTGTATGAAATTCTTAAAAAGAACATTCTATCTATAATTTTTTTTAAGATTTTTCTTCTTTTGTGTATGAATGTTTTGCCCACATGTATGTATGAGCACCATGTTTGCATGGTGATCAAGAGACCAGGAGAGGCACCAGATCTGGATCTGGAGTTAACAGATGGTGTGAGACAACAGAATCCTGGGATTTTTAACTCAGGTCCTCTGCAAGAGCAGCAAGTGCTCTTAATCACCAAGCCTTCACTCCAGTCCCAAAATGTTGTTATCTGGGGCCTGCAAGGTGACTTAGTGGCACCTGCCACCAAGATGCATGACCCACTAAAATAAATACAGGTAGTTTAAATTTTTTTAATTAAAAAAATAAAAGAACCCACTTGGGAGGCAGAGGCAGGGGGGGTCTCTGTGAATTCGGGGCCATCCTGATCTACAAAGCCAGTTCCAGGACAGCTAGGACTGTTACACAGAGAAACCCTGTCTTGAAAAATCAAAAACCAAAAACCAAAACCAAACAAACAAAAAAACCAACACCCCACAAACTTAGGTCTAGCTGGGCTTATGCCTTCCATCCCAGNACTTGGGAGGCAGAGGAGTGTGGATGGTCTACATAGCAAGTTCCAGGAGAGGCAGGCCTACATAGTGAGACCCTATCTCACAACCCCCCCTCCCCCTAAAAAAACCCTCAAAAACTCCGGTCTGTTAGAATGGCAAATATAAATAAATGGCACATAACTGCATGTAATACTATGTATATAAAATATATAATGTATATGTATATTACATATATATACACATACGTGTGTGCAAATGTGTGTGTGTACACATAAAATGTCACACAAGCTGTTTGGATAGAGTGAGATCACCTCAATGCTCTTTTGGTATTGAACCCAGCGAGGGTCTACTACATCCCAGCTCCAGGGGAGGGCTGTTTTTAAGTAAACTCTAAAAAATAATGGTAGAAGCTGGGAGAGGGAACATTACAGAGAGCAGACTGAGTCCATGCAAGTGAAATGGGAGAAGAATAACATGGGATAGAGGGTTTGTACCCTGTATAAGGAATTCTGAGCACTTAGTTCTTTATTTTTGAGACAGTGTCTCACTTAACCCAGAATAGCTTCTAACTTACTGTTATGACTTTGAACTTCTAATTCTCCTGCCTCATCCTGAGTGCTGGGTGATTTAACCCAGGGTCTCTGAGCCATGGCCCCAGCCTTTGAGGACTTTTTTTAAAAGAGAGATGGAGCCCTACATTTCTGTTTTTAAACATTTACTTATTGTGTGTGTATGTGTGTGTGCAGCAGGTGTGTGTGCACATGTGGTGGTTAGATGACAAACTTGGCCATACAGATTCTCTCCTTCTACCATGTAGGTTCCACGGATTTTTCTCAGGTTGTCAGGCTAAACAACAAGGCTTTTAAATGAAAGACTGACAGCTGGGCATGGTGCTATAAATCTTTAACCCTAGCGCTTAGGAGGTAGAGTCTGACAGAACTGTGAGTTCCAAGCCAGCCAGGGCTCCATGGTGAGACCCTGTCTAAAAATAGAAAACGACTGCAACAACTAAACCTACGCTAGTACACCACGAGGATATGGCCACTCTGATGAAAACACATCAGTGGCTCTTAAAATTTACATACAGCTCTGTGTATGAGTAAAGCTGAACACAGCAACTCCAAGTGAGGTTTACAACTCAGAACCACAAACCTACCAACAGAGTACAATGGTAAGGCATGAGTCTCGGAAGGATAGAGATCAAATCTGTAAACATCCCCTACTTGGGAGTCCAGGGACTTGGGTTAGCACTTAATCACTGAAAGCACTTCTTCTATAAAATGAGAATGACGACCACACTGACATACTTCATAAGGTTCGCTGTTGTCATCAGCTAAGTTTTATTCTACTTTTGTTTGTTTGTTTGTCTGTTTTGAGACAGGGTCTCTCTACATAGCCCTGGCTGTCCTGGAACTCACAGAGACCTGCCTGCCTCTCCTCCCAGAGTATTGTGATTAAAGGCGTGTGCCACCACACAAGGCTATCAGTTTTGTTCTATTTTTAAATCCTCACAACACAGACTATGAAGCTCACTTTTAAGTCTCTGAGTTGTCTAGAATATCACAAATCAGGCCTTCTGTTGCTCTTGAATTCCAATTCCTTTCACATCAAGGACAAGCTCACAATCCTGTGTTCTTTGGTTACATTATTACTGGGGTTGTTTCTGAGTAAACATTTATGTTTATACTCGACTTTTGTCCCCTTAGAAATGTGAACTGACACACAGCCTGTCCATATTAGGTAAGTGAAAAGTTTTCACCATGGTCCTTTCCTTAGTTGTTTAATAGCTCAGAGAGGGGAAAACAAAACCATGAGAAGCTGGTCCTGCTGGGGAAAGTGACACACCGTGACCCCGGCACTTGGGAGATAGAGACAGCAGGACCATCAGTTAAAGGCTGTCCTTGGCTACACAACAATTCAAGGCTAGTTGGGCTACATGAGACCCTGTTCCAAAACAAAGCACCACTACCAACAGCAAAAAAGAACATGATTTCTTTTTATTACTGTGTGTGTGTGTGTGTGTGTGTGTGTGTGTGTGTGTGTGCATGCGTGTGAATGCCACATGTGTGCAGGTGTCTGCAGAAGCCAGATGGTGGCACCAGATCTCTTCGAGCTGGAGTTACTGGGAGTTGTGAGCCACAGATGCGAGTGTTGGGAACTGAACTCGGGTCCTCTAGAAGGCCATCAAACACCCTAAACACTGAATTATCTCTCCAGCTATAAGAAATGTCATTTCATATCAATGCAACACTACTAAGATGCACTACAATCACATTGCATGTTNTCGATTCTACAGTCCATAACAGAACAGTTAGGGGCTGGAGAGATGGCTCAGTGGTTAAGAGCACTAGCTGCTCTTCCAGAGGAACTGGGTTCAACCCCCAGCACCCACATGGCAGCTCACAACTGTCTGTAACTCCAGTTCCAAGGGAGCTGGCACCCTCACACAGACAAACATGCAGGCAAAACACCAATACACAAAAAATAAAAAATAGAGCAGTTAGTACCTGAAGTTTCAAATGCACGTAAAAGAATGATGCATCACTACTCTACCACTGTGACTTCTTGCATGGGCTTCAACCTCCTGTAGGTCTGAGGCTGATCAACCGGGGACTCAGCTCAGTCGGTTTTGTGGTTGCCTAGTATGAGGCTAAGCCTGATCCCTAGCAGCACTACATAAACCAGGCTGCGCTGTAATCCCAGAGTGCTGTGCACATTGTACACACATGCCCCCCCCCCACTGCATACCCTAGAACTGAGACTTCCCACTGTGCACTTAAATTCTTCCCTGTCACAAGTAACCATGTTAGGATTAACGGGCATTCTGGCAAGCTGTCTCACAGTTTCCAAGCTGTTCAGGACTCTAGGTCCCTAGAGTCCTTGGTCCAGATGGGTAGGGCCATGTTCGTTGCCCCAGTCTCACTTGTTCCTGCTCTAGAGGTAGAAGGCCAACTTTGGGATGCTTTTCAACTGCTGGACTCCACCTGCCTTCATGGACAGGGACAAACAGGACCTCAGGCAACTAGGACACAGGGATGACCAAGTACTGGCTCTGTGACTCAGTGCCACACATGCCTTACAAAGTATTTGCTTCCAGATCTACATGAGCAAACTGGGGGCATGAAGGGGTAATGGAGGGCAAGGGATGGGGGATGAGAACATAAGGGAATGGGAGGTTTGAACTCAAACAGGGACAGAGTGGGAGGGCCAGGAAAGAGAGATCATGATAAATGAAGACATCATGGGAACAGGGAGAAACAGAGTGCTAGGGAAGTTCCCAGGAATCCACAAAGATGACCCTACCTTAGACTACTGACAATAGCCGAGAGGGTGCCTGAACTGGCCTACTCCAGTGATCACATGGATGAATAATACCCTGTCATCATAGAGCACTCATCAGAGACTGATGGAAGCAGATGCAGAGATCCATGGTCGGGTACCAGGCCAAGCTCCAGGAGCCCAATCAATGAAAGAGAGGAGGGATTCTATGAGCAAGGGGCATCAAGATGATGGAAAATGTACAGAGATGGCCAGTCAAATTAGTGGAAACGCATGAACTGTGGACCGATAGCTGTAGAGCCCCCATGGTGCTGGACTAGGACCTCTGGATACTCGAGATAGTTGTTTAGCTTGAACTCTTTAGGGGGCCCCCAGGCAATGGGATTGGGACCGTCCCTGGTGCATGAGTTGGCTTTTTGGAGTCCAGTGCCTATGGTATGGTGGGAAACCTGGTGCAGCCTTGGTGCAGGGAGGAGGGTCTTGGTCCTGCCTCAACTGAATGTACCAGGCTCTGCTGACTCCATATGAGAGACCTTGCCTTGGAAGAGGTGGGAATGGAGGGTGGGTTGAGGGGAAGGCTGGGGGGGTGGGGAAAAAAACCCAAAAAACAAAGTGTTTGCTTCCATCCAGCCCTTATGCTGGGGACATTGAGCAGCACTGTATTTCCTGTCACATGTAGGGACACAATGTTCTGATAGCATGTATTCAATTATTGTTGAAGTTTCTAGATACTGCAGATACAAAACCATATCTTTTCTGTTACACAAAGAAATGTCAGTAAAACTATTAATAACATTTAAGCCAGGTATAGTAACACACTCCTAAAATCCGAGCACTCGGGAAGCAGAGGCAGGCAGAGCTCTGTGAGTTCTACGCCAGCCTGGTCTACATAGCAAGTATGGCTACCCTAGTTTTTTGAGACTATCTCAAAAAACAGAAAATAAAAAAAAACATAATATGCCGGGCGGTGGTGATGCACGCCTTTAATCCCAGCACTCTGGAGGCAGAGGCAGGCGGATCTCTGTGAGTTCGAGGCCAGCCTGGGCTACAGAGTGAGTTCCAGGAAAGGCGCCAAAGCTACACAGAGAAACCCTGTCTCGAAAAAACAAACAAACAAACAAAAAAAACCCATAATGTAATAATAATAATAAAAAAGAGAAGTCAAAATCTTTAGCAAATAAATAAGGATTTGTATGTGTCTTTCTTCAGATACAGGCCAATGGTAGTAAAGACTGTTGAGCACTCCTCCACGTAGGGCTCCGCCCACAGGCTTCCAAATGAAACTAAGAGAACAACCTGCCCTGCCCATCTCATTCCTACACTATGCTTATCCTCATTTACCATGCTAGCCACTCTGGCCTTCTCCACATTCACCATTTTTCTAGCTGTTGCCATCTGGCTTAAAATGCCCTTCTCATAGTCACATCTTTATCATCCAGCACCATTTCCCCCACAGTGGCACTAGCCAATGCCCTAACTGGCCAGGTAATGTCCATCTTAGGCTCCTAGTGCAGTTACTTTGTACAATACTGAATGTGCTTCCACATATAAACAGGCAACAGTAAAATAAAGGAGACACTGTTTTATCAGGGACACTGGTTTCTTTTCCTGCCCTTCCTCTGTGTGAATAAATGCTCCCGAGAACAAGAATACCAATTTTTCTAGGGCTATCTTGATGATACCTGGCATAACAGTAATCACTCAGTAAATGTTAGAATGAGCCAAAATATGCTTCCAGGAGTCACTGTCCTTAGCTGTAACTTACTAAAACCCAAGGGGCACAGGAGGAAGTGAGCCAGGGCAACACGTATCAAAGTAGCAACAGGACTGCAACCATAATCTGTACAGCTCAGACGAGGTCACAGAGAAACAGGCAAAGGATTACAGGTGGGCAGGTAGAAGACTGCTGCCCACTACAGCTGAGTCACTGACAACCCTATAACCTCAAAACAATGTCAAAAGCAGTAATGACTTCACTGGAATGAGCAGCAAGCTGCTGTTTTACAGACAATTCTCATGATGCAATGGTAAGTACTTGGTGTGTTACACATTTTAAAAACTCTTTCAAAAATCACGAACCCTGCTTAGTGTGGTACATTCTTTTTGGGGACTGAACAATGCCCTCAATGGTAAGGCTCCTGAGAATTAATATACAGTCTGGTACACAAAGTTTTGTTGTGGTGTTTTTAAGCCTCATGTCCCAGGCTGCCCTTGAATTTGCTACATAGCCAACAATGACCCTATTTGGGTTCTCCTGCTTCCCCTTTAGGGAGGTGGGATTACAGGCGTGTACTACTTTATTAATTTTATTTGGTGTTGGGGAATCAAACCTAGGTCTCTGTGCATGAGAGGCAAGCACTCTAGCCACTGAACTATTACTTGGATCCATGCTGTTTTTTTTGGTTTGGGTGGTGCTGGGAATTGAACCTAGGGCTTACTCTACTGAAGAGCTACAATCACAGGTAGATACATCGTTTTATGTGCTTCCTGAAAATTCAAATGCAACCAAGTATTTTCTGGGTAAGTGAACATGTTAACAAGAAAATTCTGAGAAAGCCGGGTGTAGTGGTGCACGCCATTAATCCCAGCACTCAGGAGGCAGAGGCTGGTGGATCTCTAAGAGTTTGAGGCCAGCCTAGTCTCCAAATTGAGTTCAAGGACAGCCAGGGCTATTATACAGAGCAACCCTGTGTGTAGGGTAGAGGTTATTTAAAAATTTCAGAGAAAATCCAACTGGCTGACCACAATTTTAAAGGAAGGGAATAGACCAGGATAAGGGAAAGACAGAAATTAAACATGAACTCACAAAGATACCAAACACAAAGGAAAATGTTACTAGATATATGGAGACTAGACTCAGCTCACAAAGCAATAGGATAATATATATTTTTAAAATGCATCTGCAGATCAAATGGCAATAAGCAAATGTGACCATCAGACCTAGCATTCCTGCAGAGGCCTGAAGGACCCTGGGAAGCTTCAGAAGTNGAAAAGGACAGCTCTAGAGGGGCTATCAGGCCAGAAGCACAAACATGTGGAAATAAATGACAGTTGGATGGCAAGAAGCCACTAAATGTAGAAAGGTTTTAGTAGTGGCTCTGGGAAAATAAAAATAAGACAGCACCAGTCATCAGGAGACAGAGAGATAAAATGACCACTACTTTTCTGTGTGTTAAGCCTCCACAGTAAAGAACGCTTCTCCACAACTCCCTGCTAAAGCACAGCTCATAGGGAAACTGAGGCAAAGAAGGGAGGGGAGAGTTGGTCCTTCCTACCTGAAAACACTTGGCTAAAGGTCAGAACACCTTTACTTTTTCCCACAAACATGTTTTAACTTGGAGGCAACACAATGTGGAATGTGTGTCCACATATATAAACAGGTAACAGTAAAATAAAGGAGAAACTGTTTTATAGGGGACACAGAATCCATGGAGAGGATGGACACTAATTCCAGGTTCCAGCTGGAACAAGCACTGTGTCCTCAGGGGTTTACTTCAGAGGACCTCTATGATTCCACAGCACTTACCCTGCATGTGAGAACATCCCAGGATACACCAGTCTCACTGAAGAATGCAGTGATGTGGCCAAGGATGTTCTCCAAGAGGGCTCTGCCGACAAGACAAAGGGCAAATGCAGCAGAACGTGAGGCTGCAGCCACTGCCAGGCTCGATGCATACGTTACTATAAGCACTAAACAAACATTTATTTTGAAGTATTTACTTAGGTTAGAGGAAAGCTATCATTCATGTTTCAGAAATCCTCTTGGGTGCTTATAATAAAACAAATGTTTTCTTTGAGGGTCTTTTATGTAAACCAACTGAATGATCTTCTTCTATTAGGATAAATATGCTCTAGTAAAGTCTGCCAAGAAATAAATTTTTATAACACCAATTCCAGTAAATTATGTTTAAAAAGTGAAATGTATTCCCACAGAGAAGGCAGGGTTGTGGTACTGGCAGAAATTTCAATTACTTTTGTAGTGAAATCCCTCTGCAGACAGACACTTGTGTTCCTCATGCAGCATTTAAGGCTTCCGTGACCCCAACTTCCATTCCCAAACATTTCCAAGTTATCCAAATTAATGAAATTAAGCAAGACNAAGAGAGCCTGCATAATCTAAAGTTGGTATGGCTGGCTCAAGAGAAAAAGAATGCTTACCAGGTGTTTTAGGACCCTGGGAAGCCAGGCACGGTGGCCCAAACTAATCCCAGTACTAGGAGACAGAAGCGGGAGGACATCTCTAAGTTCCAGGCTACCTTGGTCTACAGAGCAAGCTCCAGGCCAGCCAGGGTTACAAAGTGAGACCCTCTCTCAAAAATAAAATCTTGGGGCTGGAGAAATGGCTCAGTGGTTAAGACTGTGTATGTACTGCTCTTCCAGACCTGGGCACCTGCACTGGGAAGCTCAAAACTACCTATAAAACTCTAACTTCAGGGGATTTAACACTCCCTTCTGGACATTTTTTGGCTGAGTACCTGCATAGATTGGCATATATATTCACTCATTCTTATTTTCTCTTTTACACACAAGTAAAAATAAAATTTTAAAAAATAATTCTAGGAATTAGAGGACATATGAAATAACTAATCACTTCTACAATGAAATCTTTTAACTGAGAAGAACAGAAACGTCTATTTGTTCTAACTGAAAACCATTCCCTTTATTTTGTTATCTAACATGGATCTGTGTAATGTGGTCACCATCAACCTGAAGTTGTGATGCGCACTGGTTACATGCTGACCTTCCCATGTGCCCACTAGGCATCGTTTTAGACTTGACGATCATGCTACTTGGAACACTTCCTAGTCACCATTTCTGATCCCTTCCTCCCCCTTCTTGGTTTCTATTATCAATATCTAAATGTGAGCAAGATGCCCAAGCTCCACCCAAAGAGCTCTTCTTTTATCCCTTTCTTTCAAGGTGAGCCACAGGCTTTTCCTATTCACAAGACTCAATACAGTGAGGTCTCCCAAATGGCTCCAAAATATTCCTGAGTTCCAATCCCCTGTATCTAACTTCTATTTGACATCTTAGTTTGGATGCCTGGTAGGAATCAATCTTGCACATACTTTGTCTGAGCAGTCATTTCCAGTCTGACCTCCTCCCTGCACACACAGCTGGGCTCTGTGCCAGGTTTCTCACTATCAGCCAAAAGTCACTACCATCTAGCCAACAGCAAAACCACAAACTGGAAGAGCCCTTTATGCTGCTGCCTCATAACTCCCAAGTGCAATCCAAAGAGCTCTAGGTCTAACTCCCATGTCCACTGTCACCTTAAACACAGCCACCTTCCCACTCATGCCTTCTCTAACTACTCCACATACCTGAAGGGTAAGAAAAGTCCTTTAAACCACTTCTAGCTTCAAAAACCAAGAAGGGCTTCCCCAACTTTTTACTGGACCTGAATCTCCTGGCTTCCCTCACTGGCCGTCTGCTGGAATATCCTTACAGGACTTTCCCCTAGCTTCTTCCTTTCTTCTCATCTCTGAGGTCTTTGCTTAAGTATATTTACAAGCCTTCTGCAGGTAACCGCCCCAGCCACCCAACGATCCTCTACCATGGCACTCCATGGTTTTCCTTCCTACCAGCCATCACAAAGTGTACAAATAAATTCCTTGACCTGCTGTCTGTATGGCTCACTGTGCCGGCTACTTTTATGTCAACTTGATACAAGAGTCATCTGGGAAGAGGGAACTCCAATTAACAAAATGCCCCTGTCAGACTGACCTGTGAGCAAGCCGTGGAGTATTTTCTTGGTTAATGATTGATGTGTGAAGACCTAGGCTCACTGTAGGTGGTACCATCCCTGAGCAGGTGTGCTAAGTTGTGTAAGGCAGCAGTCTGAGCAAGCCATNAGAAAGAAGCAAGCCAGATAGCAGTATTCCTCCACGGCTTCCATTTGAGTTCCTGCCCTGACTTTCCATAGAGTGTGACTCCAAGTTGCAGGGTCTTTATCACAGCAATAAACACCTTAACTAAGACATCTACTAAAACCCCAGTTTCACAGCAGACAAAAGCTCTGGTTAAGCCCCTACCCAGCACAGTTCACTGCTTCAGCGACTAGGATTGTGATTTGATCATCCTGCTGTCACTCTGTACAATTATCACAGGAAATACATCTATTGTTTTTTTCTTCTAATAAGATTATCCCAAACTACTTTATTTTCCCCCTGGTTTTTCGAAACAGAGGTTTCTCTGTTGTAGCTTTGGAGCCTGTTCTGCAACTCTGTAGACCAGGCTGGCCTTGAACTCAGAAATCCGCTTGTCTCTGCCTCCCAAGTGCTGGGATTAAAGGCGTGTGCTACCACTGCCGGGCCCAAACTACCTTTTTTTTTCCCCCAAACTACTTTTTTCTAGTTTTGTTTGTTTGTTTTAGAGGTAGAGTTTCACTCACTCTGGAGCCCAGGCTACACCCAAATTCAAGGCAATCCTCCTGCTTCAGACTCCCAAGTGCTGAATTAAGAGTCATGACATACCATGTTAAGTCCAATGTCTTTTTCTGTAAGATTTACTAGGGGTATGCCCCACATCAATTTTCTATCTATCAGTTAGAACAGACACAAATGCCTAAGGTCTTGTGTAGTGGGTAGCTGTTCTGCCTATGACCATGAAGTACATGGCCCTGGGGTGTGGCCTCACAGACCCTTAAGACCTGAGATGCACATAGGCAGCGCTGGCGTGCTTTCTCCCCTTTCCCTACTCCTTTTCCCTTCCCCCCTCCCCCCCTCAGTTTTTGGAGACAGGACTGAGTCAGGTGGTCAGCCGGAACAGCATTCCAGAACCTGCGACTATTCTGTTATGTACAGTGAGTTTTTCCCCTAATAAATTCCTTTACCTGTTAAACAGAAGACTCCATGGATTTCTTGAAATAGTCTTGACAATATTAGTGACCATCACATAAATGCTAAGAGCCCTACTGAGACCACAACATTGATTATTAAGGTCAGACTGGAGAAGTCTGATGTGATTCCAGAGGTCAAGCTGCTTCTGAACATTACACAAAGCTAGATGACATCAGCCCCTTTCTTCTCATCTGCCATTTAACCAACTTGTCACATGGAAGGCAGCACACTCTCTGACAAGCAGACAGAATTGGGTTTTAACAACTCTGAGCAGGACCCTGACCCGAGAGCAAGCTAAGGAGCACTTTCAGTGATCTTCTCAGGACAGTCTCAGGCACTGTCCCAGCAGGGCGGGAGACATCACCTTGGCCTTCCAAAGGCTTCCCCTCCACAAAGAGTGATAGGGATTCTGGAGAGCTATTCAGTCACGTGCATATGCTAAAGAAAGAGTGGTATGAATATAGCAGTTTCTGGACTACAGCAAGCCTCAAGCAGAGGCTTGGTGAGCTTCTAGCCTCCAAGAGGAGGGGGTTGTCCAGAGGGTGAGGAGGACAGCTGCACCAGTTGCCAGGCCTTTTGTTTCACTCAACATGGCTAAGTTAGGGGCCATGAGTAAGAATGGGTTTCTTATGAAAACCCTGTTTCACTTTACTGGTGACAAGGAGTGCATCAGATGTCTCAGGAGGGTTGGTCCCAGCACCTCTAACAACTGTTTGGATCAGCTTTAAGACACAGGAACCCAACTTCCTTAGCATCCCTATTATCAGAGCTCTTTATGAAATGGAAACGTGCTCCAGAGATATATTATTTTCTTTATTATACTCACTACCAGACTAGTCTGAAGAACAGATCACATCTTTTTTTTTTAATCACCCTGACTGATGTCCAATTCCTCTGTGATTCTGGAAGGGCCCAAACTGCCAACGTTTGGGGTCCTGCCCATCTGTGAAACCATTTGTGACAGCAATTTCCCCAGTTCTTCCCACTGCTTCCTAAAGAATGTAATAAGATGTTCTGGTGATCCATTAGGTCTATATTAGTCATTTGTATCTATTAATTTAATACACACTAATGAACAACCATTTCTCGGGCACCATAGGGATGCTGAGACAGAACAGTCCCCTTTTCTCAAGGAGCTTAAAGTCTCCAGGAAAGAACAAGCAGGGGGCAGATCCTACTGCTCTCAGCTCTACATAGGGCTGGAGGGCTCCTTACCCACAGGAGATGCTTCCAAGCCAGGAGGGAGCTGTCCTGCCACCAAAACTTCAGGTGCTCAGCCAGGCAGTGATGGTGCACACCTTTAATCCCAGCACTCGGGAGGCAGAGGCAGGTGGATCTCTGTGAGTTCAAAGCCAGCCTGGGCTATCAAGTGAGTTCCAGGAAAGGCGCCGCCAAAGCTACACAGAGAAACCCTGTCTCGAAACCCCCCCAAAAAAAGAAAGAAAGAAATGTTCTCTGTCAACAGCCTCAACTCCACATTCTACCATCCTCTTTAGAACTGTTTGAAAAACGCTCCATCTCCTTCTTGCCCCTCCATCCTTCTGTTTGCTTTCCCTTCTTGGTCTATAAAAACCACACCCATAGCTGTTACGCTTTAAAACCTAAGAGGTTTAAGTTCCTTCTCTTCTCCCAGAGCTTCGGTGGCTCCTCCTGCTTCTTTGCCTCCTCTTTTTCCAGGTCTTCCTTCTCTGCCCGTCCTTCATTTGCAGATACCCCTCAGGACAGTTCTGAGGAACCTGCCAGTAGTCCCAGGCTTGCCTCAAATACATGATCCTCCTGCCCTAGTCTTCCCTGTGCTGTTACTATAGTATACGACCAGCTTTTAGACTACAATCCCTAGCGCCCTTCTTCCCAGCAAATTTCATTCTCTTTATCATCACAAAACTTTCAAAACTCATATGGACTTGCAAAGCCACCTCCAGCCTTGGCACCTCTTCCAAGACCCTTAGATTTGACTCCAGCACACTTAATCACTTCATGGAAGCAGCTTTCATTCACACTCTGCAATAGGTAAACAAAGAAACAATGTGTCCCGGTTAACTTTAACTGTCAATCTGACAACCTCAGTCATCTGAGAGTCTCAAGTGAGGAATTACCTACATCAATCTGTCTGTAGGGTATTTATTGTTCTGTTGATTGACACAGGAGGGCTCATCCCCACTGTTGATGGCAACGTTCCCTAGGCAGGTGGTCCTGGGTCATCTCAGAAAGCTAGCTAAGCATTAGCCTGCATAAGCCAGCAAGCAGAATTCCTCTATGGCTTCTGCTGTGTTTCCCTGGTTAGAGATAATGCAGCGTGGAATAGTGGGCAGGCTTGCCTTCAGGTTTCTACCGGAGTTCCTGCTCTGACATGTCTTAGTGATGGACTGCAATAAACCCTTTTCTACCCTAAGTTGTTTTTGGTCATGGTATTTGTCACAGCAACAATGAAACTATACAAACTATATAAACATGAAGTTTTTACAGACAGTGAGTGTGTACACTACACTACTCTCCCAATGTCTTCTGTAGCTGAAATCTTCAACCTGAAAAGTTGGGGGAAACATGCAGGGTCAGAATCAAAGACTTAAGTCACTGTCTTTGCCTCTCAGGGACTCTTTAATCTCCTTAATTTGCCTAATTTTACCTAAAAGCAGGCAGATCTGAGAGTTCAATAATTGATTAATAATAAACTCAAATAGACAACCAAACTACAAACATTTACTGATGGCCTACTCAGTGGCAGCAACATGTTGGGCATTGTATATGATCCACAACACAAATAACTTTGGAAAGAGACCTTGCCTCCCTCCCCTAAGCCACTTTTCCTGTCCTATCTCTTAATGTTAATTTAGTTAAGAGCTGCCCCCAAACCCAGAACTTCAGCATCCAAGTTTCCTAGTTCTTCTGCTTTCTGTCTCCTCTCTTCTCTAAAGACCAAGCCCTCTCTGGTCCCTACCCACACTACAGCAGCCAACTCTAAGCCTACTGCTTCCTACCCAACTTTACACCATCCTTGTCCCTGTCCAAACTGTTCCACAGAAATTTCATTTTCCATTCAAAACTTTCGAAGATTCTCTAATGTCTACAAAATGAAATTCAAAGGCCTTGGCCTGACAGAGCAACTCAAATTTTATCTCTTATTACAATGACATTCTCCCACTTGTTCTGCACTCTAGGGCCAAAGGCTTACCCACCACAAGACAACCCTCTCTACCTGCCCTCCATCATGTTTGCTGGCAGTTTCCTCCACTGAGTCTATGCTTCATTCTTCACCCCAATTCCTATTCCCTCCCGAAACCTTCTCAGATGACTAAGTGTTCCAGCCATGGCCCTCACACCCAGGGCAAAGCCATCTCTCATTTTTCTGAACCCCCACAGCATGGACTGGCAGGTATTACCTCAATATTTCACATTTCTACATTTCTTAGAACCTTTAATAGATTATGAACCACTTGAAAGTAGTTCCTTTTCATATCCAATAAGCACTCACGGTTTATAACAGAGAATATCAGCACCTTTACAAGAATCTCTAAAACCAGTATCACCTTTTAAGCTATAAGAATTAAAAAACAAAAACAAAAAACTTCAAGATTTTAACAATATTGTTTTTACTGCGTTTTAAATAGCTTTTTAAAGATTTATTTTATGTGTATGTTTCTGTGTGAGTGCAGGTGCCCTGGAGGCCACAAGAAACCGTTGGATCCCCTGGAGCAGAAATGATAGGTGGTTTTGAACCCTCCCATACAGGTCCTGGGCACAAACTCCAGTCCTCTAAAGAACGGCAAGCCCTCTTAAGCTCAGAGTCATCATCTCCCTGGCCCCTAGAGGTTTAACGTGTACAAACCCACTACATATAATTTAGCATTTTTACCATTATAAATATACAATTCAGTGACATGAATTACATTTACAACATTGTACCCCTACTGACACTATCCAGCTCCAATAAGTTCATCATTCAATACAGCAACTGTGATAGTTAATGACTCCTCACCAGGAGGCAAGGCAAGAGGGTCACAAATTCAAAGCTAGAATGTGAGAACAGCAAGAACTTGTCTCAAAAACAAGGGTGTGCTAGCATGATCCAGGAATCCCAACACTTGGAAGGCAGAAGCAGAAAGATTAGTTCAAAATCATCCTCCACTAAACAGCAAGTTCAAGGTCAGCCTGAACAAAGGGCTGGGCTTTCCAACACTGTAAAGTAGGCAAGCAAGCACAGGGCCCTTTCAGCAGAGAAAGATAAGAAGGCTAACAATTGTAAGACTGTTTTAATGATGATTCACCTCAAATCATCCTAAAAAGAACTTTATCTGAATAAGTACAGTTCTTGGTGGAGAAGGTCCCAACTTAACTTTACATACTTAAATAAAGTAAAATAAAAACACTGGTCAAATATAATAAAATTATATAAAGGAAAATTCATTTTTACTACCCTTTCCTTGTGCTTAAAACGCTTAGTGGCGTCTCAAAACCACTTTTACCTAAAGCAACATTAACCAAAATTCTGAATTTTAGGTTTCCATTTACACTAGAGGCTTACTTATAATGCAGATGTTCCCATTATAGAACTAAGGTAGGAAGGACTTGGGCAAATATGCCAGTTATGATGATTAATCTTACTGTCCAAAGACATTCATGTTTATAATTTAAATTATAATTTAATTGACTAGAGCAAAGGATGAGCTGTGGGCTACAAATAACAGCACAAAACTGACCCTAGTGGCCTGAAGTTCATGAGCTATCTAGAATGCATGACTTCTCCATCCCAAATAGAGCCACGCTTTATGGAATCGTTATAAAAACAGCAGTATTTTTCCCTAAAAGAATAGAGTCAATGATACAGAAAAAGCATAACCAAATGCATGGTAAGTTGCAGAAGTATTTCATTCACTATGTAAACACACACACACACANAGAGAGATTCACACATACAATACTAAATAGCTTGATGTCTGAAAGTAAGAATTTAATTTACATGGCAATACAAAGCAAATTATATTTTTAAAAGTCTTCAGGGCTGGAGATAGCTCAGTAGTTAAGAGTCTTGCTGATCTGTAAGGGGAGCCAAATTCCATTTCCAGAACCTATGATACGCAGCTCAAAACCACCTCTAATTCCAGCTCCAGAGGATCAGTGCCTTCTTCTGACCTCTATGGGCATCAATCACACGCACATACACAAACCCATACTCATAAACTTGTGTGCACATAATTTATAAAAGAAGTAATCTACTCAATACAATACACAACATTATTACCTTTTCTCATACAATATATTTAGCCAATGAAATTAACACAGTTTTGAAGTTCAGTAACTTTGAATCCAGACTTTTTAGTCAAGTACTGAGACTAGTGAATACAAGCAGCAGTCACCACCACTACCACCCAAGAGGAGTTCTGATGTATAAGAGGCAGCTGTCCACTGAGAGGATGCTGTATGTCACCTGACATGTTTTAAGAAAGTAATGTGTCTAAATTTAAAACTGAATGCTGCCTGAAAGAACTTCTAGAAAGGGTAAACTATGTCTAAAATTCATAAAATGAAAACCAATTATTAGCTTATTCAATATAATTTATAATTGATGAAATTATAATTTCACTAGGAACTGAGTTCTTATGCAGAGGGTAATACCAGAAAAAAATTTAATGTATATATTTAAAATATCATCTAATTCATACTTATTTGGAAGCTAACTTCAAAAAGCATCTAAGTTAAACTATTCTGTCTCCAACAATAAAGGCCATCAAGATATTAAATAATCAACTCTTACAGAGAGGGTCAGGTGAGATGGCTCAACAGGTAAAGGCACTAGCCCCAAGCCTGATACCGTGAGTTCAATCCCTAAGACCCACATGGTAGGATTCCTTGTTATTCTCTGACATCCATATACATGCTGTGGCACACGTGCATCTTCACACATATACAAAATGAAGAAATGTTATTTTAAAAATCGGTTTTAAATCCTATATAGGTAGCATCACAAAATATAAAACCAAACTCAGACAAAAGTCCAGGACAGAAACAATAGCACAACAAAACGTGGTAACACAGGAAGGCAATAAAAAATAGAAACTCAAATTTGTATCACTTAAAACAGCAATTCTCAACCTGTGGGTGGAGACTCCTTTGGGGGGAATCAAACGACCCTTCCACAGGGGGTGCATATCAGATATCCTGCATATCAGATATTTATATTATTACTCATAACAGTAGCAAAATTACAGTTATGAAGTAGCAACAAAATAATTTTATGGTTGGGGGTCACCACAACATGAGGAACCGTGTTAAAGGGTTGCAGCACTAG
>LZPO01044446.1:371356-412999 GCA_001675575.1 Neotoma lepida | reverse complement strand
GGTCAAAATTTGATTTAGGACAAGCTAGATTTAAAATTTTGCTTCATAAACAGAGACATTTATCAGAATCTACCTATATCTTAATCATGTCACTATTTTTTATATTTTCTCTATTTTTTATGTTTCACTATTTTTTATCTCCCGCAAGTAGTTTATACATTTCTGTGAGTACGCAATGTGCTTTTTTCCCTTCTCAAACACCTCTAACCTGTGTGCATGCATGCACGAGCCCCCATACATGTACACATATAGCACATGCAGTGCAGAGCTGTCCTTCAGTTCAGAGTGGGTGGAGGTGAGACTAAGGACAACAAGCAAACATTTATCCCATTACCATGTGTAACAGCCTTCCTTCCACTGGCCATGATGCCATCACACAGCTGGATGATTTTAGGAATTCCAATGATCTGTTTTGAATGGTAGCGCTCATAAGACAGTAATACCAGGAAGAAAAATATATTTGGAATAATTGCCTCTGATTCCCTAGAAACAAAAACACCCATTTAGACATTTCTTTTTAAAAACTAAGATAAATGATCTGCATACACAGCATAAGTCAAGATTTAACCTCAGGAGAAAGTACTAAGGTAGAGCAGACTCTGCAACCTCTGCTAACCCCACCCACACCAGCGGGCTTCCTGCCTCTGCCCACAGGGACAGTCTGATGGTTAGGACAGTGAATCTGCAGCAGGAGAGAGGTACCTTAAGCACTAGATGCCAGCAGGGAAGATCATCCTAGCGTTTCATTTTCCTTTCCGCTATTGAAGAAATTCAGACATTGAGGAGAAAATGTTCCCTGGTCAAAACTACAGAGTCAGGGTATCATAATCAGAACAAGACCTGGGTGTCTCTAGGTCCCAGGGACTCTCACAACACTCTCCAGTGCTGTGCTTTACAAACTACTTATTAAGAACTGTAATTTTCAAAAATTACAAATCTGTTATTTGTACTGCTAGATTAGTAAAGCTTTAATGTCTAGCAAGGAAAACTGCAGTGACTATAACACAATCAAAATCACTCCCTTTACTAAACTATGATTTAAAATTGCTTCCTCTAAGGGAACAGGGTTCCACTGGGTAAGATGTCACTTAGTGACCCGTCACCATCATCACACACTCTGAATGTGAAATGAAAACACACTAATGATCAGATGTACGAGTTTCTAAGTGAGTCTTGGGAAAGGTTNTCAGCAAGTGTTTGGGAGAGTAACAGTAGAAAGCATGTCCATCAGACTTCCACTGGACACCAGCAGCACCTGGAGCACCTGTCACTCNAAGGACCTAGGATTACATGTGTTACATAACAAGAACAACTGAAGTAACTGAACATTAGTACCTGAACTGGCCCACTTCAATGTACTCAAACTGCTTCAGGACAAAACCGATGAACACCTACATCAGGGAAAGAAAAGCTGCCATCAGTTACAGGCTTACAACATAAAAGCCAGGTATCTCTTCTTCTACTGATCCATGAACTATTCACAAGCACATACACAGAAGATTAGCTTGTTTATAATAATGTTCTCAAAGCTACTGTGAAGTCAGGTAACTGCAGAGTACCTCCAGACATGCCTTCAGGAACTTGCCAAGGCAGTCAGGTTAGTATAGGCCTATAATCCCAGCACAAGGGAAAGTAAGGCCAGCAGACGGAAGTCTGAGGTCAGCCTGGGCTACATGGTAGGACTTTGTCTCACAAAACAAAGTGACTAAATACAGAGATGAGTCCTCACTGAGAGAATAATAAATTCCAGGTACCACCAGCTATAACTCATAATCGCATCTGGAAGATTTTGTGTCCAGAGAGTGATGAACCCACACCATGAGTCCTGTAGTGCACAATGACTAGATACTGTCTGTGACATACACTAGAGACGCCAGGAGGAAAGGCCAACCCTAGGAACAGAGATTTCATCACCCCCGCAGAAGCCCCCACAGATGAACTACAGAACTTATACCCATTGTTTTGCACATTTGGGGAATGCACAGACATTCAGCACATGCTTGGGGAATCAGTATCTGAACTGAGTTTGCGCCTCAGTTTTCTGTATTTATCCCTCTACAAGATCCACTGATAAAAGTCACTGGAACAAACAGAGTNTTCACAGTAAGAAAAAAAACAGACTACCACCAGTGGTTGGGTAGGAAAGCTTTGCTGGTGTGAGGCTCAGGAGCCCAGAGTGAAGGATATACATACAGACACGGGCAAAGCACACAAGAATCTGGAAGTCCTGAGCATTTTCAATGTTAAATAACAGGCAGCAATTTTAGGAATTTCTATTTTAGAGGAAACACTGGATAGACTAGAATGACTACAGGAATTACCTGGTAAGAGAGCTAAGTCTACCTAACATATCTACTGGTGAGTTAATTTTTCTGTCTATGATGGATGGCCCAAATAGAGACCACAATTTTTACCTTTGCTGAGTAGAAAGTAGGAAAGTGAGAAGACGGCTAGACTTATAGGTGTTCCAGGTGTTCTATCCAAGATGCATCCATCAGTGTTCTGGAGGCTATAATCCATCCTCCAGATACAACCCCANGCCTGTTTCCTCTACAATCCATGGCCCACAACTGTAGACCAGGTTGTCAGGGTATAGAAATGAAGGAAGCACACTATGATGGTNTGAATAAGAAATTTCTTTCACAGGCTCATGTTTCAATGGCCCCCTGCTGATAGTGTTTGGGAGGTAAAGCCTTACTCAATAAAGTATATGTCACTGGTACAGGCTTTGAAAGTTTATTGCTTCACCCTACTTCCAGTTCATTCTCTTTGCTTCCTGAATGTGGATGGAGAGGTGAGCTTTNAACTTCCTGCTCCAGATGTCTGCATCCATGACTCCCTGCTATGATGAACATTTTTATTTTGGACTTTATGTGTTAATGTCTTGCCTACAGAAGCCAGAAGATGTCAGATTTCTCAGAACTGGAGTTACTCAGAGTTGTGAGCTGCCATGTGGGTGCTAGGAAATCAAATCTGGGTCTTCTAGAAGAGCAGCAAGTGTCCTTAACTGCTAAGCCATCTCTCCAGTTTCCATGATGGACTCTAATCCCTCTGGAACCATAAAGCAAAATAAGTTTTCTTTTGTATGTTTCTTTTGGTACTATATTTTATATTAAAGCAGTAAAAAGTAACTAATCAGAACTTCCTACGAGAGTGAGGTATTGTAAAGAACCTCACTATTGTTTTTTGGAGCAACGTGAAAAGACTCTGGAACTTTGGAATAGGAAAGTGGTTATATACTGTAAGCAGAGCTTAANGGGCAGTTCTAGTAGAAGTCTAGGAGACAGTGTCAAGAATAATGCAGAGTGCTAAGAATAATGCCTAGCTCTTGAGGTTTCAAAAAGAAACAAGATGTCTATTACCAAATGGACTAGAGGCTATTCCTGTGATATTTTAGCAAAGAAACTGATTGTTTTTTGCTCATGTCCTAAGATCTTGTTTGAGGCTAAATTAAAAAGTAATGGACTAACTTCTTGGATGGAGGAAATTTCAAAGACAGCATAACATTGAGTCTATGGACTGGTTATTACTGATAACTCTTATGCAGGTCTATAGTGAAAAAGAACAATTGGGGCAGAAAGAAATAAAAAATGTAGTTTGGAGAGAAAAGGCACTAGCAAACTTAATAGTGCTCCCCACCCCAGATATACACTGATAGATGTGTATAAGAGACAAGAACAATTGGGGCAGAAAGAAATAAAAAATGTAGTTTGGAGAGAAAAGGCACTAGCAAACTTAATAGTGCTCCCCACCCCAGATGTGTGCTGAAAGAGAAGCTGTAATTGCTAGTGAGATTAGTGCCACTAGGNAAAGNCTTCCTGATCTGCACTGTAACAATGGGAAGGGTGCCCTAAAGGAAACACCCCACCCAGCTAAGTTTTTAACTTATGGAAGGAGAATGTCTAAGGGGTTGTTTGCTCCTAGAAAGCAACTGCTCCAAACAAGAAAGCTGTTGATAGTGTGGTCAAAGGGGGCGGAAGTCCATACCAAACTGTTGGCCAAACCTGCAGAGCTTTCCATGTGGAACTGGCTTTAGAGGTATAAAAAAATGTAATAGTGAGAGGATCATAGATTCATCTGTGGTTTCAGAGAGCTGCCAAGGCCAGGCAACATGAGGCAGAGGAGTATTTGCAAGAAGGCCCAAGAGGCCATTGCATGAAGCTGTGAAAGTTAAAGCCTGGATTGTGATGGAGACACCAAGAGGTTGAAGATGTCAAAGCCTGAGCTATTTGTAAAGAGCTAATACATACAGGGAGTGAAAGCAATGCGGGGATGCTGTAGCAGCAAAGCTCAAGGGGCTGAGTCATCTAAGTCCTTAAAAACTAAAGGACAGACAGAGGACATGGAGCTATAGGTTTTGATGTTTGCCCTGCTGGGTTTTGGTCTTACTTTGGGCTAGTACTTCCTCACTGTGTCCCCATTCCNATATTTTGGAATGGGAACATATATTCTACATCACTGTAGTTTAGAAGTATGTAATTTGTTTTTGATTTTACAAATCAAAGGGCAGTACAGTTAAGAAATTGCCTTCAGTCTCAAATGGGACTTTGGACTTCGAAACAGTGTTGAGACTGTAAAACTATGGGGGCTTCTGAAGTTGAACTAAATGCATTTTGCATTATGATATGCTCATGAGCCTATGAAGGCCAAGGAGTCTCCCCAACTGGCACATCCTTGTAACTCACACAGAGTAGCCCAAGATCACAGCACAAAAATAGTAGTCAATTTCTTCTCAGAGAAGGCAGGGACATAAGATTTCTCTGAAGGAATTTGTATTATAAACACTTGGCAAGTGGGCAAGGCATAGTGACACACGCCTTTAATCCCTGCACTTGGGAAGCAGAGACTGGCGGATCTCTGTGAGTTTAAAGCCAGCCTGGTCTAAAAAGTGAGTAAGTGAGTTCCAGGACAGCCAAGAGCCAAGACTATTACACAGAGAAACCCTGTCTCGGGGGAAAAAAACAAAAACAAATCCACAAAACCATGACTAGTGAAATCTTATGATCANAGGAATTGTATGANAAAGGCAAAGTGAGTTTAGGAAAGGGGTTCAGATCCAAGTTNCACAACCCTATATGATGTAGGAGTGAGGCCCTCAGTTATNGGCCTGATGATTACATCAGTGCTTGAAATTATTGGCTATAAATGATATCTTAATGTTTTACTGTCATTTTTTTATAACCCATTGAGTCCAACTAGCGCTGCCTAACCACAAAGAAATAATGACAAACCTCCCCCCCCAACACCACCACCCAGCAACCATCAACTGGCCAATAGCTTTTCAGCCATGCTGGGATGTTGACTGCTTGATCTTGTGCAGGTGACCACAAATGCTGTGAGTCTGTGATTGCAACAGCTCTGCCATGTCCGGGAGACAGCATCTCACAGCGCTCCTCCCCATCCTTTAGTTCTAACAGTTTTCCACACCCCCATTCTGCAGTGTTCCCTGAGCCTTAAAGGGGAGAGGAGGCTTGATATAGATGTTCCATTTAGGTCTGAACACCCAACAACTACTTACTTGACCACTACCCACTGAAAAAAGAAGCTTCTCTGATCAAAATGATCTGATTTTTATTTATTTATTTGTTTGTTTATTTTTGGTTTATCGAGACAGGGTTTCTCTATGTAGCCCTGGCTATCCTCGAACTCACTCTTGTAGACCAGGCTGGCCTTGAATTCACAGAGATCCGTTTGCCTCTGCCTCACGGTGGGATTAAAGGCATGCACCACCCACCACCGCCGCCACCGCCGCCGCCGCCGCCGCCGCCGCCGCCGCCGCCGCCGCCGGCTAAAGATCCCCAGTTTTTAAGAAGTCTGAATTTTGCATAAATGCCCTGTCCCACCAGAATAAATCTTAAATTATACCTTACAATTTTAAAAAAACTTATTTTGGAGTTTTGAGTAGATATTCAGAAGTGGAAAACTTATGGATTCTAAAGCCTAACCCCACTGGAGCACGATACAGACTTGGGATAGTGTCTTCCAGCATAACTTGTGTTCAGTTAGGAACAGGTATGGTGACACCAGGCAGAGACAAACCTGATCCGAATCCAGCAGACAGTAATTGACCCGTAGCTGAACCAGCTGTGCCAGCAAATCCAAAACTTGCTTCTGCAACTGTACAGATGTTGTCGTGGTGTACTGCTTCAACGCTTTTATAACAAGGGGCTCAAATAACCTAATGTGATTGTGAATAGCATTCTATAGGAAGAAATGAAAGAAACCACAGTTGCAATTAGAAGTTTCTGGCAACCAATCTAGAAAGTGTTGAGCTCCATTTGCATCCCTGTGGCATGGCCCACATGTCATCTCTAGCTGCAGTTCCATTCACCTTATCTGCACGGTTCTTTGTGACGCTTGTGAGGTTTGTCTTCAATTGGGCTGATACTTTCTGGAGTACATCAAACCACCTGCCAAATGGCCAAAAGCAGAAACAACAAATATCTTTTAATAATCTCCTCTGTATTCAGCCATACATCAGTTCAACTTCATGTTCAAAAATCAGAGTATGTCAAAATGAGACTCAGAAAGGCCATTAGGTACAAGAGCAGCATGTGCTGCAGATAACAGGATGCATCTGAGTGTGCAGGCATGCAGCACCTATGCTGTACCTGCAGAAGTTATGCAAGCCCATGTTTGCTGCTACAGGAAACCCACTCCCCAGTCTACTCTCTAAGAGGGCTTGAGAGAGAGGTGAGAGCTGTCTGGAAGACAAGTAATTTACATATATCACTTGGTTTTCTTGAGGGAAGACTGATGGAGTTCACCAGTTCAACATCGGCCTAAGCAACATAGAGACCAATCTCATAAAATATTTGAAAAGACAGCAAAACAGGAGCTATGGACACATACATAAGCATCAAGATAAAGCCCAGAATAGGAGTATTTTCCTTGATTCCAATGTTGTCTGTTCAGAACAGCATCTCAAATTAGGGATATAATGTAGCTTCAGTGGTAAAGTATATGCCTATCATATGAGGCCCTGAAAGGAGGAGGANGGGAAGGAGGGACTTCCACATTCCTAGCATCAAAAAGATTAACATAAATTCATGTAGAAATCCAAAATAACACACTCAAGACTTTTCTGTGCTCTTCAATACCTCTAAGCACTAGCACCACTATGCCATTTTGAAGGTAGTCTTTTTTTTAGATCTTTTTTTTTGTAATTTATTATCATTATAATTTTTGAGACAATGTCTTATATATCCCAGACTGACGCCAAGTTTTGTGTATAGCCAAGGATGACCTTGAATTTTTAATCTTTCTGCCTTCTCTTCCCTGGGTGCTGAGATATAGGCATGCCTCACCAAGCAGTGCTAGGCAAGCATCCTACTGAGCTACATTCTCAGCTTTCTTAATGTAGACTTTCTAAATTACAGATTTAATTACTCTGTGTTGGAGTTTGTGAAGGTGGTCTTTTGAGTCAGAGAGCTAAGAAGCACCAATGGCACATGCCACCTTTAAAGAATACCATTCTCGAGTACTAGCAAGTACCAAATACTTTCAATAGGTGAAGACACCGAGTGTACCACTTCTAGTCTGGGGCAGGATTTGGAAGTTAGAAGTCATGCATCACAGGCAGCCAACTTGGGTTCCTCCTCTCCAGCCTGCCACCTCTGGATGGCAGACTATACCATAGCTCAGCCAGTGGATTTCAAGGCAGGGTTACATGTTATTCATCTTTGCATCATCAATGACAGATTTGCACCATAACTATTACCCTGAGGCATCATGCTCCTGTTCCGCCTGCACCATGTTCCTCAGGCTGGCATCAGCCAAGGCCTGTGTGAAGTGCGTGTACGGTGCCATGAAGCAGTAGTGATATAAGCCTGGCCTCACACTTGAAGAGCCAAGGCGCTGTGCTCGGCCCTGAGACTTGCTGGGGTTGGAAGATAAGCCATCAAACTGTGAGGCCAAATTTGTCCCAAAGAGAGTCTTCAATAGCTAGAATGAAAGAATTAGAACATTAATATTTCACTTAATATAGATTTAATATAGATGAACAGCACAAGCCTGTCTGTAATCCCAGCTGGTGGACAGGGGTTAAGATGGACAGGACTGAAATAGGAAAGCTGCAAGTTCCAGGTAAGCCTGGGCAACTTAGTGAGATCATTTTTCAAAATTTAGAAAGTCTAATGATAGAGTACTTTCCTGGAATAGACAAAGCCAGGTTCAACCCTCAGTACCACTAATAAAAGGAAGAAGGGAAAACAAAACAAAAACAAAAGTAAACACCCTTTAAGACTCTCCTTTCCAGTAGCAAATCCAGCAGGAATATATGACGGAAGATTTTGTTGTGAATCCCTATGAGTCAGTACCTCAGAAGATTCCCACCNTGTGGTGCCACTGTGCCTGGGACTCTCTGTAGTTCTAAGTGAAACTAACATTTTGGATACAGGTCCACTGGGATAGGGTGGCAAACAAAGGCAAAGCAGTGAGGACAAGTGCTGCTTTGATGCCCTCTGACCCCTACAATCCCAATGACAGAGCAAGCAAGAGTGACAGCGAGGGACACCCAACCCTTCCTAATACCACACCATTAGCACCAGCTTCTAAAAAGGAACTAAGTTTTGTTGCTTGGCCTGGAAGAGTTAGCTGAAATCCCAGAGGATAGGAAATGACACTCACCTGCTGAACACAGACAGTTGCCATCATTGGTTCTCGACTAAAGCAGGATTTCAGGTATCCAAGGACCTCTTCAACACACTGAAAGGAAGAGTATGGCATTAACTGACTCACAGGTGATCCATTAATGTTGCCAACTGGGAACAAGACAATCTCCATATAAATTGTATAAATGTCAGAGAAAATCAGNATTAGTATTTTCAATCAATCGTCTTAACGGAGTCATAAGAACTCTTGCATCTACAATTATATGAAAACAATTATATGAAATTATATATATCTTGTACATTTATCCACTGACTCTGTCACTCAATCATCCAGTGATTAATCAATCACATATTANATCCATCCCTGCTTTCAGGGCAGGTGCTAAGAAATGTACAGAGGAGTCTGTGGAGCCCTGAACAGGACCAGCTGAACAGAATGCTTAAGGCACTGTGAGAGCCACTGCGCCTCACTGTAGCCTACATGGAATACTCAAGTGCACCACAAAAACAATACTAGGTGCAAAAATATAGAGAAAGAATGCAAATCCTGGCCTTCTAGGAGCTCCAGAGTCATAAGGAACCAGTCACTACCACAGACATCACAATGTAATACTGAGAGACTTCCATTTCTGCGTTTACCCTCCCTGCCTGAAATGACCAAAAATGTATTTTAAAGACTCCAGCTTTGACACCACAGTTCTCAGACACTGGACATTAGGCCATAAACATCAGTGAGTCCAAAGAACGCTGCAGTTCACACGGTATGGTACCAAGAAGACAAGTCATCCAGAGACCCCTGGAGATCTTGGGAGGGAGTACTCCAAAGACAATTCAGGAAGCTACCAAAGGCAAGGCCTGAGAAAGAATCATCATAAGAACTGAAGGAACAGCACTGGACACTCACACTCCCAGTTCAGGTACCACAGCAACCTATCTGACGAACTGTAACAGCAAAGCCAGAAGAGCAGCTGGTTTCATGNGACAGCACTAGATCCCATAAGATGGCTGAAGACGAGAGCACTCGACAGAAAAGTTTGCAATATCAGGCATCCAGTCAAAGATTATCAGGCAAGCAAGGAAACAGGAAAACCCAATCAATAATAAAAATAAACATAAGCAATTAACCAAAAACCTAGAATTGAGAAAATTTTAGAGTTAGCAAAGTATATTAAATCACTTACTAATTACAACTGTTATAAAAAATTAAATTCAGGCACCAATGGGACATCTATACTACATACCCCTCCCAAGGTTCAGGGACCACCTCAGAACAAGGGACAGAAAGGTTCTAAGAACCAGAAGTCAGAGAGAGGCAACATCTTCTTGACATGAACTGCTGCAATCATGAACTCGCAGCAGCTGTGATTGTACAAGTTAACATTCTAGGATGAAGTGGGAACCGGTTCATATGCCCCTACCCCTAACTGAGGAGCTGTTNATGGCTCTGAAGGAAGGAGATCAGTTTTCTTTAAGAGCATAGCGTCTGCCTGATTTGCTACACCCCAGTGGACGGCCTCACACTGAGAAGTGTGTGAACACCACAGCAGAGTTGATGGATTCTTAAAATTTTGGGGGAGGACACAAGGAGTAGAGGGGGTGGGTAAAAAGATGGGGAAAAATCTAAGAGGAGATAGATACCACGGGGCAGTTTGGAATAAAGATGATCAAAATATGTTACGTGAAATTTCAAAGAATTAACAAAAATATTTATTTAAAACAGTAAAGTAGGAGCTCAGTGGTTAAAAGCACTTGCTGCACAATCATGAGGCCAGAATTCAGATCCCAGCACCCACATAACAAGCAGGGTAACCTGTCCACACCTATAACTCTAACTCCAAGGAGGGAAGAGATAAGATTGCTGGACTTGCTGNCTTCCAGCACAGCAGAAAAAATGGAGTGTCCAATTTAGGGAAAGACTCACCTTCAAAAAAATAGGTGGAGATGATAGAGGAGGACTTCCAACACTCATCTGGCCTCCACATGGCAGGTGTGCACACACCCAATATGTACACACACACACACACACACACACACACACACACACACAAAAACACACACACACAAATGAATAAATTTTTTTTTCTGTTAAATAAAGACAGGAGATTTAAAGAGATATAAATCAAACTTCTAGTGATAAAGACTATAATATTAATGATGAAAGATACAACGGATGGGATTTTATAGTAAAGCAGATGTGGGCAAAGAAAAGCCTAGAGAACCTGAAGACTATATCAGAAAAGGAAAAGTAGATAGAGTAATTAAAAACAAACAAACCTAAAAAGAGGGGCTGGAAAGACAGTTAAGAGCAGATGCTGTCTTGCAGAGGGCCTGAGTTGGGTTCCCAGCACCCATATTAGGAGGCTCACAACCTACAACTCCAGCTTCATGGGCTCTGGGGCCCTCTTCTGAATTCTGCCAACTGCCAACCTACACTCACAGGTACATACCCCCACATAGGCACACACATATACACATAATTAAAAATGATAAAAATGAATCTAAAAAAATAAAACCCAAATCCTGAAAAGAATAACAGTAAGCTAAGGGCAATTTTAAGCAACCAAATATGGGTTTTTAGAAGGTAATTAAATGACCCTTAAGAGACAGGGTGAGGGAAAGGGCACAAAAATATTTAAGGAAATAGCCCCAACTTTTCTAAACTGTGGAAAACTACAAAGCCCCAGATTCAAGAAACTCAACAAATCCAAGGTATAAGAAACAGAGCTGAAGGGAAAACCACATCAAGGGACATACAACGCAGATCAGAAAGGAGTTATGTGGGGAAATGTGTATTACACACAATGCAAGCAAAACTCACACATAATATATTTCAGCTATGTGTAAAAACTAGTGTGGAATAACAAGATCTACTTGACAGTTGGAAAATGAAAGCTATTTGTCAATGTCATGGAATTATGACAGGGACTACATACCAGGAGCAAGCCTATAAAGTATATGAGACACTCAAATCAATTGCCTTGTTCATTTGTTTCTGATATGGGCGGTCTTTGAGCTCCTGCCACAGTTTCCCAAGCCCCAGCCACTGGTAAGACTATAGGTATGTACCATTATATCTAACTTACCAGGTGTGAACACCATAACCAACTTTCAAACTGATTCTTGAGAAGAACATCTGTTCACTAAACAAATGTTCACTGAATATTACTAGGTTCAGGTGCTGCTGTAGGCAATGAAGAGACAAAATCGTAAAATAGTATGTTGCCTAATAGAATGGGCCAAAGAAAAAAACAAATAGGGGAGAAAAGCAGGATACAGAGTATCCATATTTGACTTCTGCAGGCTTCTTCCCTTACCACCATTCCCTAAACAATACAGTATAACAAATACATACATAGTGTTGTAAGTCATTTCAAAATAATTTAGTCTTATAGGCTGATGTGTAGGCTTTTTTTTTCCCGATACTATTTCATATAAGGAATATTAGCATGAATGGATTCTGACATCTGTGATTGGCAAGGCCTGGGACAACAACACTGTATTTCACGCAAAGACACAAGTTGAAGACGGCTGTCTGACTCACCATGGAGTGTAACAGAAATGAGATGTGCTGCTGGAGATCAAGTAAAAGCTTTAGCAATGGCAGGGTCTGCTACTTTCTAAGCTGTAGATGGAACCAGTTGGCACCCTTGCTAATCTGGCTTTGTCCTTTTTCATTTAAAAAGGTCAAAAGAGAAAAAAAGGATCCTGTGAGCATATTTTTTCAACATTTTCTAGACTAAATGAGGTTTAAGGAAAACCCTTAAAAGAAAAAAATGTGGTAATAAGACCTGACACACTGGTAACAGACCTAATAGAACTGCCTCCACACACTGTAATACTGGGGCACAAATGAGATGCAGTCTCCTCAGCTGCTGTAGCTGTAGATGTGCCTGGACATGATTAAGTGTCATCTGAGATACTCTGACCCAGGTTCAAGGAAAAGAGACCAGACACGAACCTTTCCAATGTCCTGCAGTGTTGCCAGCTCTAGAATCTGAGAGAGGACGTCCAAGGCAGAGCGCAGGAACCCCCCAAACTTTTCGGTGCTGTTCTGAAGATCTAAGGTGACCTTGGCAAGGTGGAAGGAGAGAGCACACGGTTACTGGCACCACCGAAGGCTGGTTATCTACAACAAAGACACAAATGTCGTCTGCTGCGGGGAGATGCTTCTGCAGTGCTAATCTAGACTCTCACCATCCCAGGGTGAGATGTAGTCAAATTTCAGACGTAGTCAAATCAGTCTTAGGGTGATTAAGATTCTAAACACGTCGGCTTAATTGAAGTATATATCAATTCCCTTATTTCTACAAGCTCAGGTGAGGGCAGCTGCTTCTGCAAAGAACCAGTAGCAAAACATTACAACAGAAAAAAATCTGCTCGACGAACTTGAACCTAACCACTTATGATGAAAGGGAATACTAGGTAAAGGCAGGAGAAAGACACGGAACAGGAAAATGAGTGGGTCTTGACAGTTTCCTGCTAAGACTACACTCCCCAGTTTCCCATGAGGACTAAGTCATTTCTGCCCTAATAAGAGGCTGCATCCCATCTCCTTCTATAGGCATTTTGTCCATGCACACACATGGGTGACAAAAGTGCCCCCCTCACCATGGTCCTGCCTAAGGTCAAACCAAACCTCTTTCTTTCCACCTTCCATCTCTCTACAGTCGCCTTTAGGAATCTAACATATGGTGCTGAAGAACTGTGATGAGAAATCTAGGCTTACCGTCCACNCAAGCCACCCACAGACAAACCTCCCTGGCTCTCAGACCCTNGGGCAGCCTTTTCTTTTCACCGTCTCCACCCTTTCTTTCTCACCTTGACTGTCTTGCCTTGACACAGTCTGCCTGTCTAGGTGGGAGGCCATGCTGCAATCAGCCAGAACATGCAACATACCAACCACCAGGACAAGGTAACCATCCGGACTTAGCTCNGGCACCCTAGTTAGGAATGGGAGTTCACTGCAGCTCTCTTCTGTCTTTCTCCCTCAAAGGTACTGGAGACTTTCTACCAGCTTCGAGAAAGTTTGGCTGAGTATCCTCCTAGGAACTCTGCACTGGCCTACCACTTGCTCAGCCAAAAGCCCTGAAAACCTTCTACTAGCCCTGTGGTTTCTTTTTCTTTCTTTCTTTTTTTTCCCTTGAGGCAGGGTTTCTCTGTGTGTAGCTCTGGCTGTCCTGGAACTCACTCTGTACACCAGGCTNGTCTCAAACTTACAGAGATCCATCTGCCTCTGCCTCCCGAGTGTTGGGATTAAAGGCGTGCACCACCACCACCCAGCAGTAATTATTTTTATAAATTAGGATTTTATAATTTTATTGCCGAGAAATTCGAACCTTAAAAAAATTATAATTCTTGAGCTTCTCTACTCTCTCTGCTCCCTTAGAACCAATCCCCCAGTCTCCTCCCTAACAATGTAACAGATCACCAGCTGCGGCCTCCCATACCTCCTGGCCACACCTCTTGTGGATCCCACAGACCATCCCTCCTAACCTCCCTCTGCCACTCTTCACATACCAGCTGAACTGGTCAGTAAAACAGACAACACACAGCCATCACACTGTCTGAAAATCCAGAGAAGAAACAGAAACTAAGGGGAAAAAAAATCCACGAAACAAAGACAAACACAGAAATCAGCACCTAGACCTGTAATCAACACAGACACTAGCATAAAAAACACATAACACAATCAGTAACAGCAAGAACAACATAATTCCACTAGAGCCCAGCTATCCTACCACAACAGGCCCTGAATGTTCCAACATAGCTGAAACACAAGAAAAAGACCTTAAAACCAACAGAGGTCCTTAAAGAGGAAATGAATAAATGCCTTAGAGAAATCCAGGAAAACACGAACAATTAGAGGAAATAAATAAATCCCTTAAAGAAAGTAATTAAAAAAAATCCAAACAGTTGAAGAAAAGGAATAAAACTGTTCAAGACCTGAAAATGGAAACAGAAGCAATAAAGGATATACAAACTGAGGGAATTCTAGAAATGAAAAATTTAGGAATTCAGACAGGAACTACAAGGGCAAACTTCACCAACAGAATACAGAAAATGGAAGAGAGAATCTCCAGCATTGAAGATTCACTAGAAGAAATGGATACATCAGTCAAAGAAAATGTTAAATCTAAAAATTTCCTGACATAAAACATCCAGGAACTCTGGGATGCTGCGAAAAGACCAAATCTAAGAATAATAGGAATAGAGGAAGAAGAAACCCAGCTCAAAGGCCCCGAAAATATTTTCAACAAAATCATAGAAGAAAATTTTCTAACCTAAAGGAGATTCCTATAAAAGTACAAAAACACCAAATAGATACTAAACATACAGAACAAAGAAAGAATATTAAAAGCTGCAAGGGAAAAAGGCCAAGTAACATATAAAGGCAGACCTATCAGATTTACACCCTACTTCTCATGGAGACTCTAAAAGCCAGAAGGACATGAACAGAAGTGCTATAGACTATGAGACCATAAGTGCTAGTCCAGCAAAACTTTCAATCACCACAGATGGAGAAAATAAGACACTCCATGATAAAAACAAATTTCAGCAACACCTGTCTACAAATCCGGCCCTACAGAAGATGATAGAAGAAAAACTCCAACCCAAGGAGGTTAACTACACCCAAGAAAACAAAAAAATAAATAATCTCACATCAGCAAAACCAAAAGAAGGGAAACATATACGTGTGCATGTGCGCATACACACACATACATATACACACACACACACACACACCCCACCACCATCACCACCACCACCAAAAGGAATCAACAGTCATTGGTCATTGACATCTCTCAATTCCCCAATAAAAAAACACAGACTAACAGAATGGATTCGAAAACAGGACCCATCCTTCTGCTACAACCAGGAAACACACCTCAACATCAAGGATAGACGTTACCTCAGGGTAAATGTTGGAAGAAGATGTCCNAAACAAATGGACCTAAGAAGCAAGCTGGTATAGCCATTTTAATATCTAACAAAATAAACTTCAAACCAAAACTAATCCAAAGTAATGGGGAAGGATACTATATGCTCATCAAAGGAAAAATCTACCAAGATGACGTTTCTATGCCTCCATACACAAAGGCACCCACATTTGTAAAGGAAATACAGCTTAAATACATATTGACCCTCACACACTGATAGCGGTACCCCACTCTTACCAATGGACAAGTCACCCAGACAAAACTAACAGAGAAATACTGGAACTAACATGTTATAAAGCAAATCAACCTAACATATTACCCAAACACAAAAGAATATACCTTCTTCGTAGCACNTCATGGAACTTTCTCCAAAATTGATCACATACTCAGACACAAATCAAGTCTCCAGATACAAGAAAATTGAAGTAACATCCTGCATCCCATCAGACCATCACAGATTAAAGCTGGATATNAACAACAAAAATAATAGCTTATAAACTCACAGAAACCAAACAACTCTCTACTAAATGAAAAAATGGACCAAGACAGAAATAAAGAAAGAAATTAAAGACTTTCTAGAATTCAATGTAATGAAGACTACTGGGGTCCAGCCCCTCAACAGCCTTCTCTCAGAGTTCCAGAAGAGATGTTACCAGTACAAATTAATTAATCTGAGGGATTCTCAACTAAATCTAGGTACATGAAACTCTTTAGTCCATTCACTTTATTCTTCTGAGTCAGTTTCTCTCTCTACACAGCTTCTATTTTGCTCTCTTATTTAGCTCTTTTCTCACCTGATTTCTCCCTGTATTTTTCTGCTGTTCCCTCTAAGTGCTATCTTAATTCCTTCATTAGTTCTGTTGGATCTAGGTTCTCATCCATCTAGTTCTTTCCCATCCCAGCTCCTCTCCCATCTCTTCTTTCTCATCTTGTTCTTCCCCACCCGGCTCTTCCTCATCTTCCATCTCGTTCTTCTAGTTCTCTCTTCTAGTCCTCCAATCTAGTCCTCTCTAAGTCTCTGAAGTTCACAATTATAGATCCATGCAATAGCAATGCTCTGACCACGGCAAGGTCACCAGGCTTGAATTCTCTTGGGGTCAAAAGAAGGGGCAATAAGATTCACACAAAAGAGCAGTAATTGTTAGCCATCATCTGCAACCCAAAAGGGAAGTGGCTAATGGGGAAATGAATCAACTATGNGCTANATTTGGTTAATATCTAAGTAAAGAGAATTTTATGTGCTCAAACTATATTCTTAGAAGTGGTTAAAGTGTTAGGAGTCTATCAGTGATGAGTGAAAACAGAACTGCCTTATTTTCCTTATCTGTCCAAGCTATCTTGGTTGTTGCCGTTTTTGGCAGGGCAGGGGAGTNCACTCAGTGGCTAGGCAAACTGAGTCACAGCTTGATGTACCCGGTAAGTAAAAACCCTTTAGTCCTGAGTGAATTGATCTAGAGTAGAGANAGTATTTGAAAGAAAGAAGGTTAAGCTTAATTAGCACATCCACTAGGCCTTCTCAAACAGTCTGGATGCTTAAGTCTGTTCTTAGAAAGTCTGGGAAGAATCTCAGATAAGATACTTTTCATCTGGAGAAGGTCCTGGCTGAATGTTGCTAATGATGATAATTACAGAAAGGCCTTGACTGTGTCTGTTGTAGCACAGTTGAGAGAGGATTGTCCAAATATTCCAAAAGTAATGGGGAAATTGTGCCCAATGAATGATCAAACACATTGTTTTTAGGAATGGAAAAGCTGCAATAGCACTTGAGAAATTCATACCAGGAAATGGCTAATGTTCAAAAGCCAATATCACCAAGACTCCTTAAGCCCTGGTTTTACCCTCTGGAAGGCCCTTGGCTTCTTCCAGGTATAGCTTTGTCATAGTCAGCTGAATACCTACTTCGTATTTCTGCGGCTACAGCATCAATGAAAATGAATACACAGCATACCCAAACTTANGAAAGATACAATGAAAGCAGTGCTAAGAGTAAAGTTCATAGCATTAAGTGCCTTCATANCAATGTTGGAGAGATCTCATTCTAGCAACAGCGCACCTGAAAGCTCTAGAACAAAAAGAAGCAAGCACACCGAGGAGGAGTACAAGGCAAGAAATAATGAAAATGAGGGCTGAGGTCAATAAAACAGAAACAAAGAGAACAATACAAATAATTAATCAAACAAAGAGTTGGCTCTTTGAGAAAATCAACAAGATTGAGAAAATCAACAAGATAGACAAACCTTTATACAAACTAAAACTCGGAGGGAGAATATCCAAGTTAACAAAATCAGGAACAAAAAGGGGGATATAACAACAGACACTGAGGAAATCCAAATTATTAGGTCATACTTTAAAAATCTGTACTCCAAAACATTGGAAAATCTAAAAGAAATGGACAATTTTCTAGATAGGTACCACTTACCAAAGTTAAATCAAGATCAGATAAACAATTTAAGTAGACCTATACCCCCTAGTGAAACAGAAGCAGTCATTAAAAGTCCCCCAACCAGGACTTTTAAAAAAAGCCCAGGTCCAGATGGTTTTAGTGCAGTNTAGAATTCTACCAGACTTTCATCTGGTCTCAAAAAAGAAAAAGAAAATCAACAAAATGATTCCTAATGATATTCTGATATCCTCATATATTGGTGCCTTATCCAGTCATCATCAGAGATGCTTCCCTAGGCAACATATGGGAATGGATGGAGAGACCACAGCCAGACATTATGCAGTAACAGAGTCTTAAATTAGAGGTCTCCATGGGGTCCCTCCCCTAGTAGTTAGGGGAATCATGTGGAAGAGGTAGTGGAAACATTGTAGGAGTCAGAGGGATGGAGGATACCAGGAGAACATAGCCCACTGACTCAACTAAGCATGGTGCATTATGGGTTCACAGAGACTGAAGTGGAAAGCACGGGCCCTGTAGGGGTCAGCATTAGGTCCTCTGTGTCTGTTATGGCTGTTAGCTTGGTGTTTTTGTGGGAGCCCGTGTGTCTTTGACTCTTTCGCCTGCTCCTGGGACTCTTTTGTCCTGTTGGGTTGCTTTGTGAGGGCTTTTGCATTGTCTTGTTGTATTTTGCTTTGTTGTGTTTGGCTGTTATCTTGAAGGCCTGCTCTTTTCTGAAGGGAAACAGAGGAGAAGTGGATCTGGGGAGAGGTAAGGAGTGGGGAGNCGGGAGGAGTGGAGGCGGGGAAACTGTGGTTGGGATGTATCATATGAGAGAAGAATCTGTTTTCTTTCTTTCCTTTTTCCTTTGAGACAGGGTTTCTCTGTGTAACAGCCCTGGCTGTCCTGTAATTCAGTCTGTAGACCAGGCTGGCCTTGAACTCACAGAGATCCACCTGCCTCCAACTCTTTAGTGCGGGAACTAAAGGCATGTAATAAAATAAATGAATAAACATACAATTTTATAAATATAAATTCAAACCAATTAGCATATGAATGTCTCATAATTAAAATCCCAATCCATGTATAACTCTCTGCAAATGATTTCACTATTTTCTTATTTTGTTAATTAAAACTAATCTGAAGTGAGCATATACAACATCATTGACACAGGAAATTTCTATTAGTTGTACATTTATATGTGTTTACTTAATTTGAGGGCATTTTATGCATATAAATATCATTAAACTACCATTGTTATTTATAAAAAGAAAAAGAAGTAGTTCCTTTGGATGGGGCACAAATCATTCAAAGAGAGTAAGTTGCCTCTTAGCTTTATGATGGGACAAGGATNCATGGGAAATAAGACCTGCCTCCAGCTGCATATGACTGTGCAGGCCTGGCCAAACAATAAATAAATAAAAATAAAAACAAAAACAAAAAAAAATCTTTTTTTGTTTTTGTTTTTAGCTTTTTTTTTCGAGACAGGGAAAAATCTTCTTCTTATCTAAAGAAGAAATTATTACTCATGTCCTACATTGACAGGGAGTGGATTCCCTTGCCCAAAAGAGGATCTTTGAGTTTTCACCCACATCCTAAATATCTCAAATGACAGCAAGGCAAATAACATTTACTCCGCCCTCAATGTCTCCTAAACGGACAAATGAAGATGCTGTGAACAGGGGAACCCCGTGACTGGTATGAAACCTGCATAATAGTTTACTTGGCCATGCCCTCTACCCTGGCATTCAATTCTTCCTCTTAGCAAAGGCTAATTNCAGGGTCCTCACCCTAACCACCCATGTTCTCTCATTAAAAGAAGATGCCAGATACTCTGTCATCAAATTCATAGCTTTGGAAAGTTATTCAGAACATNCAAGCCATGTCTTTGACAGTTGGTTTTATATCTGTAGAGTCAAAAAATGATTCAATTAAGTGATGTCCCACAGCTTTAGACTCTTCAGGAAGAGATGACTTAGATGAAGGAGATTCTCTCCAACCTGGGCTCACCTGTGGTGCTTTGAGAACATAATCTAGTCTCTACCCAGACAGAGAGCTCCAGGGCCATGCCTACACTCTCACCTTGAAGCCTACAAGGAGTATAAAGGTTTTGGTAGTGATGCTTGTGGATGTTTACTAAGAAATTCCAAAAGCCAGTATTTGTTAGAGCTCATTTAATTTGGTTATCTTGCTTATAAATTATGCCTCTAAACAACTAATCTATTTTTAAATAGAGTGATGTTAAAACAAACATGCTTCCTGCTATCAGTATGTGGCAGGCTAGATCTGTCCACTGGCAGAGGAGTAAAGAGTTGGCTTTAGCCCTGTTAATTCAGTTCATATAACGTGTAAATTATTATTATAGATTTGATATGACTGACTGCATTCATCTTTCATCCCTTGGTTAAGTATATGGAATGAAAATACTGTAGAGAATTTTTAAAGGTTCTGTTAGTAGGGGAGTTTTAGAAAACTTTGTAAATTGAATCATTTACTCCTGACAAGGAAGAGACTGTCTCTAGGAGTATACCTTTGAAATTGAAAACTGGAAATTATTTCTTTTTGAGGAATACAATTTAGAATTAAATTGTTTCTTCACACAGACTGACACTATAATTTGCTATACTATATAATCAATATATAATATAATTTATATACTATGTAAATTTATATTTGCTATATAATCTAGAATATAGGTATAACAATTTGATGTTAACAAAATATATATTTTCATGTTTTCAAATATTATATAAGGCAATTTAAGGTAATAGCTCCAATTTTTAAAATTTTACCTTCTCAAGTTGTTTTTAACTAAAAATTGTGTTTTACTTAAGATGCTGTTTTTTGACCATATGCCCTTAATTCCAGCACTTGTAAGGCAGAGGCAGGCAGATCTCTGAGTTCAAGGTCAGCCTGGTCTACAGAGCAGAGTTCTAGGACAGCCAGGGCTACACAGAGAAACCCTATCTGGAGAAAGAGAAAAAGAGAAAAAGAGAAAAAGAGAAAAAGAGAAAAAGAGAAAAAGAGAGGAGAGAGAGAGAGAGAGAGAGAGAGAGAGAGAGAAGAGAGAGTGGAGACAAGAGGAGACAAGAGGAGACAGAGGAGACAGAGGAGAGAGAGACTGTTTTTGTTCATCAAATAATAGCTGGTATTGTTAATATTTGAAACAAATATACAAAATTCATCATANTTAAAAGCAATAAATATCACTTAGGCACTTTCTGTTCAGATTCATTACTTGGATGCTGACTTTAACTGGTTTATTTTTCAAAGCTTCCAGGAGCTCNTTCCTTATGTAGGAATCTGATATAAGCAAATAGCTAACTACAGTTACCTTATCCTTCTACGTAACTCTGGTACGTGGTCCAGCCAGTTGTACAACTGCATTTAATCTTATGTTAACTTTATACTTTAACCTTATATTGACTCATGGTAATCTTGATGTAAAAGTTTTCCTCATATCACTTTGTCTCTAAATTTCCCCACAAAGTTGTGCCGTCATTATCTTCTGACTTATGTTCTGGATCTTTGTCAACTGTTGTTTTATTGTGGTCTCTTGGAAGGATCCTCCTCTGAGGTACTCTAACTGCTGCTCTCCTCATCAACCACATGTCAACCTTGAAGCAGTTACCAAGAGAGAGACGCCNCCAAAATCCCTAAAAGCAGTATGGATGAGCTCTGAAAGGGAACTAATGGGCCATGGGCCATCAACTCATCTTCTTGCCACTCTGGACATTGGGGGTGGGGGATGACCTAACACCTAAAACAGCTGGACTAAAATCTTCTTTGAATCAATTAACCTCTCTGTCTCATCAGCTCAGATCAGCTTAAGCATCCTTTAAGACCAGCTTGACTCCTGGACTGCTGCAGTACTCACAGTTAAAAAGGACTACTAGATCTAACTACTGCAATGGGACTTGTGTTCTCTTCTGTGAGCGTGCTGCTTCCAGGCCAACAAATCCTAACTATATGAAAAAAAGATCAACCATAAGCCCCCTCCTACGTATGGGCTTTTGGTTCCCTCCCACCCTGGTTCCTCCCCTGGATCACTCTTTTCTCCTCATTATCTTCACACATGTTTTTACCTGTCTTTTAAATGTTTTACTTACTGACCTTCACCTTATACCCAAGCAAAATGTTCCTTATAAGTTCTCCCAGTAGCTCTCACTCTACAACAGCTACATTTGTTCCTGACACATCTACTAAAAGACCTTTTAGATACTGTGGAAAAGCTGGCTAAAAGGGACTCTCATCCCTTTCACCCAGGCCAGATATTAGAGTCTTGTATTTTCTCCTGTTTCCTTCCTTTGATACTCTGTAACTCCCTGCTACCTTTGCTAATGAAACCAGTCACTGTCACCCTGAATCAACTCTATACCCACTGTCTCTCACCAATCCATCATCTTTCCTCCTTCTGCTCCTCCCCATCCCTCAACGTTCCTAGAAATTCTTTCAGACCTACTCTATAACCATGTCAGCTGCCCTCTGAGAATTATTTTTCAAGTCTCTTCAGGAATATAGGACCACAATAGCCTGAACTATCTCAGCCAATCAAATTAAGACTGTCTCCCTGCTCCATGACCAAAGGACCCCCTCTTCACTGGACCNAGAACTACCACCTCCAACAAAGACCCTCCTCAGCAGAAAACAGCTATAATTCCCATGCTCTACATTTTTATATCCTTAAGAGTTAGGAATGATGGTTTCCTGCTTAATGACTACACTTCCCAGCTTCCGCGATGGACTATGAAAGTCCCATAAGGGGCAGAATCCCATCTTCTTTTGTTAGGCACTTTAGCCCTCCACACACAGNTGACAAAATATTCCTTTCCATGAATAAACACTGTCCCATCTGTGGTCAGACTAAGCCTCTCTTTCTTTCCATCTTTGGTCTCTCTACAGCTGCTTTTATATAATCTAGCAGGTCTAACTNTGGGCTGACTGGCAACAACCTCAGTGTGCCAAGAGCAGGAAGGAACACCCAGCAGTGAGACCTGAGATCCCCAGGCCCAGAACAACCCAATGATGTTATGTGGAATTAGGGCAGAGTGAAGAATGAGCTCTACTCCAATCAGCCAAAAGTCCCTTCTTTCCCCAGGAGAGGGATAATAGGGAAGGAGGAGAGCAGGAGAGGAAGCAGGAGAGGAGCGGGTAGAGCACAGAACACACAAACTGGAGAGTTCAAGTGAACAAAGAAGCAGAAATCTGAGGTGTCAGGAAGGCCAAAGTTAAAACCAAACACCTGTTTTAGGAACACTTTGTTTCAGGAACAAAGAGGGCCAACAGGAGCACATGCTGGGAGCATGGGAAAGGGTTCCCTAATGACAGATGATGTGAGCAGAAATGGGCAGAACACTTTACATGTGCCTCCTCTACTGAGGGCTGACAGAGCTCTAAATATTATCACTTGTCTTCAAAAAAGAATCTATAAACCTGGGAGACAATTAATACCAGGGCTATGTGAATAATCTATAAAGTTCTTTAAAAAAATTTTTTTTAACTTTCATAAATTTCTGAGGTAATGAAAGAAGCTTTAAACAAACAGGTAAAACAGACGAGATCTCGAAAATCCTAAAGAAAAATGGGAGTTACATCAGGAAACCACAATAATTTAAAAATTTACTTCTACAGCAGGGTATAGTGATGCACGCCTTTAATCCCAGCACTTAGGAGGTAGAGGCAGGTGGATCTCTGTGAGTTTGAGACTCTGAGATTTGAGGCCAGTTAGAGTCAAGCCAAGGATAGACAGATAAGACCCCAGTCTCAAAATTAATTAATTAGGGGCTGGAGAAATGGCTCAGAGGTTAAGAGCACTGACTGTTCTTTCAGGAGTCCTGAGTTCAATTCCCAGCAACCACATGGTGGCTCACAACCATCTGTAATGAGATCTGGCGCCCTCTTCTGGCCTGCATTGCAGGCATACATGTAGGCAGAACACTGTATACATAATAAATAAGTAAATTTTTAAAATTAATTAATTAATTAAAAGAGAAAAAACGTGCTAACAGATGAGTGACCAACTGATGTGAGATGTCCCTCTGTACAGAATATGTGTTGCTTTTATTAGCTGATGAAAAAGCTGCTTTGGCCTATGGCAGGGCAGAATATAGCTGGTGGGAAAGCCAAACTGAATATAGGGAGAAAGAAGGGCGGAGTCCAGGGAGATGCCAGAAGCCGCCTGAGGAGTAAGATGTCAGAACATTACCGGTAAGCCATGGGCCATGTGGCAATACACAGATTAATAGAAATGGGTTAATTTAAAAGTAAGAGCTAGTTAGTTATAAGCCTGAGCCACGGGCCAAACATTTATAATTAATATAAGCCTCTGAGTGATTACTTTACAAGTTGCTGTGGGACAGGGCNGGATGCAGAAAAGTCTGCTGGGGCGCCAGATGTAGCACGAATTCTTTTTTTTTTTTAAGATTTATTCATTATGTATACAGAAGAGGGTGCCAGATCTCATTACAGATGGTTGTGAGCCACCATGTGGTTGCTGGGAATTGAACTCAGGACCTCTGGAAGAACAGTCAGTGCTCTTAACCTCTGAGCCATCTCTCCAGCCCTGTAGCACGAATTCTAATTAGTCTTAATAATAAAAACCTGGAGTCAGATATCAGGGTGAAAGATGAAAGATCAGAGAAGTAGAGCAGCCAGCCACTAGAGTTCTTACCTCTAGGAATCCTCAAACTGAAAGGGAGTTGAGCTCCTGTCTCCTCCTGCTTTATATTCCTCTCTCTGCCCAGCCATACCACTTCCTGTCTCCACCTCCCTAGAGCTGGGATTAAAGGCCTGAGATCCTAAGTGCTGGGATCAAAGGTGTGTGNCACCACTGCCTGGCTCTGTTTCTCTTTTAGACCAGATCACTCTTGTGTAGCCCAGGGTGGCCTTGAACTCACAGAGATCCATCTGCCTCTGCCTCCTGAGTACTGGGATTAACGGTGTCTGCCACCACTGCCTGGCCTCAATGNCTAACTCTGTGGCCTAGCTGCTCCACACTCTGATCTTCAGGCAAGCTTTACTTGTTAGATCACAAACAAAATATCACCACAACCAACTGGTGTAACAAAAACATAAATGAAATTATACAATCATGAGATTTTAGCATTTGATAAAGATAGGATTTCAAATCAATAAGGGCAGATCTACAAATTATTCACTGTTAGAAAAATTAGGAAAAAAAGAACGTAAACCCAGACACCATCATCCAGAAGCCACTGCAAAGCTGAATCGGGGCCATCTGACAAAGGAGCCCCTACATTGATAGAAGACACCCAGCTGACAAGGGCACTTGTGTGCAGATATCCAGGTCTACAGTGAACACCTGCTTTTCTCCCCTGAGACTACAATTTTGGTTTGTGTTGGGCAGTTGCACTATATATATTATGAGGCTCACAGAGGGAGAGGGTACATAAAACCTGCGTGGCTTGGCTGTGTGACTTCAGGACATGGTGGTGATGAACCTTACCTATAAACAGGATCATATGTTGAGCCTCAGGAGTCCTTGAGAAATGTCTCTGAATCCAATGTATTCTTGGGAAGTCAATAAACAAACAATACCCAGAGACCACAGGAGATCACTCTAATACAAAAATCCTAAATATNTGTTAAGCTACTATAAAACCAAGCTAGAAGACAAACTTGGAAAGAAATTTTGAAGTCCTACGTCACAGGGCTTCTTTCTATGTAAGCATGCACATGATACATGGACATGCATCCCACTAGAGATACATGTTCAGAAATAAGGAGGGGCAGTACCTTATAGTTAGCATGAGTGGCTTTCAGGACATCATGGAGTTTGAGGTAGGAAGGGAGATGGTAGAAACTCCCTAATGAAGAAGATTTACTTGCTGTGACAGGTCCTGAGGTGTCTGATTGTCGAGAGGCTTAGAAAGANGAAAAAAAAATTTAAACTTTTAGATCCAAGGAAAAAATTTTCCAAGTTTAACAGCAATTACTGCGATGACTTTTCAAAATGGTCTAGTAGAAACATTCAAGTCTTTTTTTTCCCCTGACCTTTGCCGGAAGAATCCCCACAGACCTACATCTGGTTTGACTCCAGGGTGTTAGCACNTAGCCTTAATTTGCCTTTTGTAATTGCTATCTTTTGTTTCTCNGTACCCTGTATATGAATCTTGTCTGGGAGTTTTCTGGAGGTGCAAAGCCTATGCAAATTTGGTTGAAGAAGAACCTGGAACACTGCAGGTATTCTTCAGCCAAGAATTTGCATTTGGCATTATCCCTTTGGGAAGCTTAGATGAGAGGTGTTGGGGTACAAAGCTTTACTTGCTAAAAGGTGTAGATTANAGAACAATAAAAGGGCCCTTTGCTAAGCTACAGTGGTTCAGTCCAGAGAGATGACCCTCTTGCAGCTGGAAAAGGCTAGAATCATCCTTCATGTGCCTCTGTCTCTTGATTCCATGAACCTGCATGAATATCCACACCCGGTACACAACAACCTTTGAAATATGTGTGCCGGGAGGTAATGAAAACTGACTAAAATACTAAGAGTCTGAGAGTGAAAGAATTGAAAGAAACGATGAACATGAGAGCATCGAGGCTGATGTAGTTGTGGTCCAGCAGTTCTCCTCTGCTGACTGAATGGCTGAAGCCAACCTCAGGATCCCTGGGCCCATTAAGCAATTAACTAGGTAATGTGGACATGTTCTGAAAACTGTAAAGGGCATATACATCACTAAAGTGCCAAGTGTGGAGCAGAGCAGTTTCCTCCAGCTTTAAGGACTTCTCATTGGTTTGAGAGACTATCAGTCACATTTTTCAAGCCTGCAGCTTGTATGCAGGTAAATCCTCCTGCATTACTANAGCCAATCCTTAGAAAGAGCATCTCTTAAGATTTCATAGTTAGTCAAAGGCTACAAAACATTTACCTAGTACCTTTAAAAGACCTATTGTACAGTTTTGCTACAAAGTTAACAATGTATGAAATACATGAACATCAGCAGAGAAGATTTAAAGCTTTCTTACCAGAAAAAATTCCAAGTACTAAGCTAAGGCATATATGAGGCTTACATACAAGTGTTTCTCAGCATGCATGCACTAAGACTGCTGTGAGAGGGTGCATACAGCAGGTAGCCCACAGGACACAGTGGTCACCCTCTGCTTCCCATCCCAACAAGAGNAAAGACAGAGACTCTGTTACTTTGACTATGTCAAAATTCCGGCCCTTTTGCCCTGACATCTCTCCAAGTAGAAAAGCCCCTCCAAACATCTGTGTGCTTTCTAGACTCCCCCAAATCAGATGACTTTATCTCCACTGTGACTTTCTGTCTCTGACCTCTTCTCTGTTCTAGATTAAGTCTCACTTCAAAAGCCAAACTGGCCTCAAACTCTCAATCCTCCATCCTCAGCCTCAGGAGTGGTTGGATTAAAGACACATCATACTTGGCTCCCACTGTCTTGGTACCTCTCCAAACACAAACCTTCCATTTCCCTTATCATAGTCTTCCCATATCACAATTTTCTTTACTGCCACCACCCTCACCCATTCCTAGCCATCTGTGTTCTTTCCTTTACTGAGAATTCAGTCCTCCCATTCAAGACGAGAAGGAAGAAAGCAAAGCAAGCAGATTTCTTGCTATAGCAAGCTGCCTCCAGAGTAAAGGACAGTTTATCATGCAGACATTTATGAGCACCCAGGCAGCACCCTGGCCACCAAACTGCTTCCTACCTGCACTGGCCTCACCACCTTTCTTGGGACTCATCGGAGCAGAAGCTTGTTCTCCTGGTTCTTTTTCCTTCCCTTTCCGTCGAATAGGACTTAGAGAAGGGGGGTTTGTTAGAGAAGGCAAAGCTGCCTAAAATAGAAAACAAAAATATAATGGGATAAAGCCAATACAGGAACCAAAAACTAAAACTACTAATACACACAGTTCCACTATGTATTGGAAAGTACTAGCCCAGGCAACTTCATGGCCTTTGAGCTTTTATTACAGAGCTCGGATACTATAGAGGTAATTCCATTTCACCCACACAATTGCACATAGCAAGTATGGCTCTGAACTTCCTCACACCAGCACTGAGAATGGGTTGGAAAAGGGAGGGCCACCAGGGAGTTAAAAGAACCTGAAGTGACTGGCACCCCCAACCCTGTCCCCTCTAATAGCAGGCAATCAGGATATTTTATGTGAACCATCACATGAGTAAGCACGGTGCAACAATTGAAATTTCATTTTTCAAGTTAGGAAACATGGTTCTGAATAAAGCCATCTGCTCAATGTCACAGGTGAATGTCACTCAGCAAAGCTACAAGTCAACAGGCCAGATGTGGCCCATGCTCTCCAATACACAACCCCAAGGATGTATGGAACAATCAGGCTCCTACATACAAAGAGGAAAGTTGGCACAGGACAGTAGAGACAACATTGTAGAGACAACATTGCTCTGCTCCTTACTCCCTTCCTAGCCTCAGCAAAGGGCTTACTCACTGTCTGTGCCCCTGCCCTATCCTTCTGTTGAAATCACAGAAATGCAATAGAGGAAGGGGCTTCAGTGAGATGAGGTCATGGTGGCAGGATCCTCAAAAATAGGACCAGTGCTCCGATGAAAAGAGATTCCAGGCGTTCCCTTACCCCATGTACCATGAGAAGGCCAGCCTTTACCAAGGACCAAATCTGTCAATGCCTTGATCTTAGAATCCTCAGCTTTTAGAACTGTGAGAAATAAATAACCCCCAAAGTTCTGTTATGATGGTGACCCAAACTAGGTGAGGCACTCTGTACCTCTGATCCTTAACTATACAGACAGCAGCATATCAGGACAAATGGCTGTAGTCAAACAGTGCACAGAAGGAGGCAGGAAGGCTGCAGAGGGCAGGTGAGAGACTACCACACTGAAGAAACTTTCGGTGGAAAGAACCTGTTACAAAGCCATCAAGTGTAGGAGGCCATTAGCAGGACAGTCCAGGAGAAGCACAAGCAATGTAATGGCTGTCCAGGGCCAGGGGCATGGCAGAATTTTGGAGTTGCAGCTACAGGGTTGACTGTAGTGATGGCCACACAATGCATGATTTAAAAAAAAAAAAATCCAGGTGGTGACTCACTCTGTAATCCTAACACTTGGGAGGATAAGCTGAGAAAAACATCATGAGTCAGAGGCCAGTCTGGGATATACAGTAAGTTCCAGGACAGTTAGCCTACAGACTAAGACCCAGGCTCAAAAAACAAAACTAAACTGTACATTTGAATTTTATGGAAAGTGAATTATCTCAATAATGTAATTTCCAAAAACAGGCCAGTGCAGTGATGTAAATGAGACACAGCAGTTTATACCAGAACCCAGAAAAGAGGAAGTATGTATTAATAATGAACATGTGCCTAATGCCAAAGGGATGTTTGTGCATCTGTACATGTAGGTGTACGTGTGCTGTTTTGTTTGTTTGGTTTGGTTTTTCAAGACAGGGTTTTTCTCTGTGTAGCCCTGGCTGTCCTGGAACTCGATCTGTAGAAGAAGCTGGCCTCAAACTCAGCGATCCACCTGCCTCTCCCAAGTACTGGAATTAAGGGTATGTACCACTACCATCCAGCCTTATGTAGATTTTTAAACAAAGTATTTAATAGGAAAAACAAATAGTGAGCTACAATAACGCTGTGGTGGCTCCTGTTTCTGTCATGACAAAGTACAAAGTGAGGGGAGAGAAGTAGGAACAAAAGAGGAAAGAAGATAAGAAGCCAGTGCCTGGCTAAGGGGTCTGACACATCGGAGTCAGCCTCACAGAAGCATCACCAGGACAGCAGGCACACTGAACTGCAGCTCGGCACAGCTGAAGCCCAACAGACATTAGGCACATCAGCAGCCTGATTCCCTAGCTGCCTGTTCAATAAGTGGCTATATAGTCAGTTCAGTTCTCAAGTCACACAAGCTACAATTCAAGAACACAAGTGCCACATGTGGTCAGTGACTAACATCCTGGATGGTGTGGACATGAAAAATTCCCTCTATGGCAGAGAGACTCACAAAGTAGTGAGAAAGTGAATGAGCCACAGGAGGGCACCTTTAACAGTGAACAGGAAAAACTGAACCAGACAGGGCAGGACGATGGAAGAAACACAAGAAGCCATATCACTTGGGGTGTAAAGTAGCCCAGAGAAGAAGAGGAAGGCTGTCAAAGTTCCTGTAAAACTGAAATGAATGACCATGGCAGGAAGTACTCTGACAAGTGGTATCAGAAACCAGATAGAGCGGAGCTAAAGAATGGATGGCTCAAGTGGGGGAACACAGTCCTGCCAGAAATGGCCAAAGACCTCGACACAAAAGTCAGTACCCAAGCAGAAGGAAGGATGGGCTGGTAAGCTGATTCTTCAAAGGCTTTAGAGTGATAAGGAAGAGAAAGCAAGTGAAGGAAACTGGGAGATTAAGGGAGAGTATCACTTTTGAGTTTTATGACTGAAGCCATAAAACAGTACAAAATAACTATATTTTTATATTACATACAATGTCTGAATAAGCTATTTTCTTTACTTATAGCAAGAAATAAAGGAGCAGACTATTAACATGGATGTTCAGGAAGCCCAGTCATTAGACAGATGATAATGGATGCTCCAAGGAAGAAGTTACCTTGATTGCTGGTCCAGGAGTCACATCATCCAAGACATGAGCACAGATATTGATCACCTTCAGCAGGTGGGAGAAAAGCTGTTCCACCATGGGGACCAGTGTCCTGTCCCCCAGAGCAGGCCAAACTTCCTCCTGTCTGGTGGCTGCTGAACTGNTTTCTTCTTCAGAGGTCCACGAACTTCTCAGACACTTGGGGGCACTGGCTGTGACACAGGCACACACATTACTCCACCTCCAATGTGTGAGATGGGAAGCAGTTCTGGCCTAAGTTTCTTATACTGATCTGTGCTAACATACTGCTGGACCTCTGTATCTAAACAGATGTCTCAAACTCACAGAAAAGTGCTATTTGCCACCCAAACACCAATTTTCCAAGAGTCACCACTATCCTCCAGCTGTGGGTGTGATCCTCACAACTGAGACACAGTTGGAGATCAGACCTGAAGATGCTGCCTCCATTATGCTCTCTCCACCTCCTCTGCTCTACTCCCAAAACTGCACTCATGGTTCAGTCTTTTGCCAGAACTTCAACTAAACACCCTGTTCCTACAAATTCCAACCTAAACTCAAGTCAGCTGAGAAATCTTTTCTAGAACACAAATTCACTTAGTCCCTTCCATAAAACACACCAATGACAAACAGAACACGTCAATATTTCTCAGTGGGTACTAGTACTTTACCTCCAAGTAGATTCAATGGTTTCTGACCTGACTGACCACATTCTCCATTCTTATCCCTGTCCTCATGTGATATCCACAGTAACTTATATTCCTTCAATATTATATAATTTTTCAGTTCTCTAAATCTTTATATATGGAAAACTTCACCTGATATTTTTCTACCAATCTGACCAAAGAAGAGTGTATGCAGCTGCTTTGCTGCTCCTGTGCTTGTCTGCATGTATCCCTGGCCAATCTATAACCACCTGGAGAACACAGCTCTTCTGTTATAGCCCCTAGACAAAGCCACTGTCTGGCACAAGGCACTCAGAAAACAAAACTCAAATGAGTTCACCTACAGTAAAATTGAGGTGCTAGTCTGCTTTAGAAATACTCAGCACCTAACAACTCCCCTCATACACATTCACACAAACAGACGTCTAAAATATGATTAAACTGCCCCCCAAAATAACTCTCATGTTCTTATAACCTGTGTACCCTCATAAGCAAATCAGAGCTAAGTCTGAGAGCCCGTCTCTACTTGTTATCAGTACCTGCAAGCAAGTTTCCAGCCAAAATCAAGGCATCCTGATGGGCTGAGAGATCCAATGGGAACCAAGCTGATGAAAGCAAGGTAAGAANCATGGAGGCCATCCCAACAGTGCAGCTCTTCCTGGACTCATCAGAGGCACTCAGTGGGGGAACTCTGGAAGTAGACATTTCCAAAGTCTATCACAGTTTCAGACATAGAGTCTTGTTCTCTAATGCCCCCATGAAGAAAGTANGCTACAAGACATCCATTTTACCTTTGTACCTTGTTTGTCGGTGTGGTTTGGGTTTCTTAAGACAGGGCCTCATTCTCATTTATGTAGTTCTCATGGCCTGGAATACTATGTAGCCTATGCTGGTCTGCAAACTATGTCAATCATCCTGCCTCTGCTTACTAAGTGCTGAGAGGTGTGAGCCACTATCATTTTAAAACTGCTAAACAACTAAACACCCTTCCTGTAAATCCTAACTCCATAAAAGTCATTTGAGAAATGAAATCATGCAGTAGATTTCATTGAGAGAACTGGAATGCTTATTCTTACAAGGTTTAACTTGCTTCCCTTTTTGACTTAGCAGATTGTACTCCAATGTCAAAGTTGCTCAAAAGTCAAGTCTACTGCAGGACTGATGACTGGAACCTGTAATTGTTCAGTCAGCATTCATGGAAAGAACAGAAGCAATCACTCTAGATCATAAAGCAATCACTTCAAGCGACTGTTAGTTTGCTACATACTGACACTCAGAAGAAATCTGAAAGATTTCCTTCGAGATGTAATGGGAAGCCCCAAAGTTTCTCTGTTGTCAGCACACAAATGAAGGGTTACTCATTAGTGCTGAGAAAATTCTAAATGATCCCCAGCTGGCAGTAGACGATCTATTGGGGAAATTCTTTTTAGGGAAACACAATACAAGTGTACTACTTCCTAAAGCACATCCTTGTAGCTAATCACAATTCTGGATGCTACATCATAACTGGCTTTTATTACCTAGTAATTTTAGAAAGAACCAAACTAATTACAAAGTTTTTACCTGCATATGAAAATTCCTTAAATGAATCCACAGATCACACCCTCAGACCCCAAAAGATGCTCACAGGCACCTGACAGTCATTAGTCAGAACTGCTTCAGTGTCCCCAACAGTTCCTTCACTCATTTCACACACCTCATATAGCAGAAACAAGTATTCCATCATACATTTTTCAAACAAAGCCAAAAAGATCCAACATAAAAGGAAAAGAAGTGGAAGGGAGGGGAAGGGAGGGGAGGGGAAAGGGAGACAAGAGGGAGGGGAGGGGATCAGAATAAGGAAAAAAAAAAAAAGAGGGGAGTGGTCTCAGCAGCTGTGCTTGCACTGTGTGGATGGGTGACTGCACAGTGAGGAATATACATACCCACAATGCCAACCTAAACTCCAAGTGCAAACTGGAAAGGCTGCTGAAAGAAGACACAAGGCTTCACAACATCCAAACTGCAGGAGAAAGGAATGAAAAAAATCACACCCAAATACCACCAAAGGCATACTGAATTAAACCTCTTAGACCTATACACAAACAAAATGAAATGAAAACTGAGATCGTAAATAACTACAGGGTAACTATCCCACCACCAGAAACATACATGCTTTAAACAACAAAGCCAGGCACACCTGTTAGTAAAACCATTGTTATAATCCAAGGAAGGGCAGCCAGCAGCTCCTTCCAGGAACTCTTGTCCTGCGCTCAGTCTCCCTAAGTTTCTCCCTTCCTCCCTCAAGACCTCAGCTCAAGCTGACTAACATAAATCTCCAGATCACAAAAGTGCTTGATATGTGCAAATCACAGTTAAAATAAAGTTTATGATTATCTTAAACAAATTTAGATTTGAAAGGCATTTAGTTAGAAAGCTAAATCTCAACTGTGTGACTTTCTACAATATCCAAGTGTCTCTTCCATCACAAAAACGAAAAGATCTTTCCAGGAACCATTACTTCTACATAATATTTTTCTTTCTGATTATAAAAGTCATACTTGATTATTTTAGAAAACTTACCAGTACTTGAAAAATACAAATAAGAAAATGAAAGTTAACCACAATCCTAAATATCATCCTGGCAATTTGCTGCTTGTCCTTTTTCTGAGTTTGTAAAGACTATTTGTATATGAANATTACTTTTCTAACCTGGTATCAAACTACATTGCCAAGACTTTTTACTCTACCTTTCTCATTCAACACTAAAACTCAGGTTGTATCTCGCCGTATCATTAAATTCTCCAAAGCAGCATATCAACATGTGTCTAACATATTACTCTACATTAGTATTTATTGTAATTGGAATGTAATAATTCTTAGATTCTTAGACATTAGTTCTTTTCCAGTTTCATTGTGATTTAAAACAAAACAAAAACTTAATTGGCATTTCTGATCTATTCCTTTAGTATAAGTTACCAAGTCTGAGTCAATTATACTATAGGCATTCTAAACTTCTGGTACATTACTACTTCAGATTGTGGTGTTTCTAACTTTTTAAATTTATATTTGGGGCTAGAACATGCACACAACAGAGGTCAGAGGACAGTGGGCGTCCATTCTTCCCCTTCACTGTGTAGGTCCTAGGGATCAATGATGGCTTTCTAGGTAGGATGAATTAGTTTACAATGAGTATGTATGATTTTGGAGTCTGTTGAAAGAAGTACACTTCCTTACCAAGCACCTCAAGAAAGGACCTTGACACAGGACCATCCCACTGTAGCTATAAAAGACATGCAAGGCAGTCTCCTTACGACTTACTGTGAGCGCCCGTGTAGTTGAGGTAATGAGTTCGTGAGAAACTGCGGCAACAACTCTTGAGAGGTTGTTTTCCATGGTAACGTCTGTTATACTTGGCAGTAAACTGTAACCTCTATAGATTCTAGTAAGAAAAAGACAGAGAATATACAGCATATATTTNTCACAAGCAAATGGCATTTAAAAGTTTATGGTTAAAGTCCAGAAGAAAGTAAAGCAACACTGACTTTACAGGAAAATAGAGGCTGAAAATGAGGCTGGGGTATGGCTCATTAGTAGAGCACTTGCTTAACATGCAAAAGGTCCTCCCAGAAAGACTGGAGTAAATGTGTTCATCATTTACAGAAAAAAAAAAAAGGCCTGACTTCTCCCTCACCAGGTGCCTCACACTTTCTTTACAGTGTGCTGCTAGCTATTTTTGTTTGGTTGTTTGGTTGGTTTTGTTTTTTATTCTCAAGTTGGTTTTTCCATGAGAAAAGATGACAGTCATGCAGAAGTAATGACTTTAAAATTGGATGAGCTGAGTTCCAAATTCAGAAAAAAAATTATCAAATTACCATGTGAGCTTGAAAGTCATTTGGTCAAGTTTTTTGTTTGTTGCTTCAAATCAGTAAAAAATAAAAAATAAAGTATCCTGTAAATCTAGCCTTGAAAAAGAACTTAAAAGACAAGAGTTCCAAGCATGTCTTACTACTGCTACTGCAAACTAGTTTTCTGATGAAGCCTGTTCATTCACTGGAGCCTTCCTGCTCTGCCAACGTACCGGCCAGGTAGGACAGGTTATATGGCCAATGACCCCTGTCCATGCTCTAGCAACACAGGCCTGAGAATCATCACTGCATGGAGCAGTCTGACCTTTGGTATCAGCCCACTCATGCATTAGCAGAGACACTAAAATAGTGAAATTTTTCCATGGACAAGTTTTCAGATGGCATGTGACATTTGCAAACAAAAACACAACTGTCAGTATAAAGAACTTAACGAACTCATTGCAAGACTGAAGACACCACTGTTATGTGACTGAGGTGGGTCTTAACCACAGGGGGCTGTGGCAAATCATGATGTCAAACAAATTCCTGTTAATGGACAATGGCCTCCTCCTTTTAAAGGCTGTGTATGGTTTTAAGAAAAGAGAACAGGAAAGCAGGTACCATGAGAGGCACACTTTCCTGACAAGTCAAGGTGCTGTGCGCAATGTACCTGGTTATGGTGCTGACAGAGAAGTGCGATGGCGGCTGCGTCTCATGCATGAGGAGTTTCAGGTAAACACTGCTTTGATCTCTTGCCACAGCCACTACCGGATCAGCCTGTCCTTGGTCACATTTATAGAACAGCTTTGGGACAAGCCTGCCGTGAAAGGAAAGCTGATCTGTACAGAAGGTGTATGAAATTCACCCATTACCACACCTTTCTCCAGATGGCTAACCCAAACCTATGCCCACCGCAGCAGCCAGAGCTGTGGACAGCAATTACATCCAGGAGGCAGAAATAAGCAGGACTCGCTTTCCTTCTTAGTGATCTCTAAACTCCAAATTTTGACAATGAAAGCAATAGAAGGCTAGTGCTTTACAACAGAAGGCTAGTGCTTTGCTTTTTCAAATTATCACTTTAATAAGTACTTTTTAAATAATTAAAATGGACTAAAATTAGTCAAAATCATCAGAGCATACTTCCCTATAGCCTTTTGATTCTGCCTACCTTTCCCATTCTCGTACTATATATTTCAACCAAAAGAGTAAAGGAATAAATACTGGTAAACACCTTGTTAGCGATGCTGCGGCAACATGTCGCACCCTGGGGTCTTCATCTCCAAGCAAATAAATGACCACATNATTAAGCACTCGTTCTTGCAATTTTAAAAACTTTAGAGAGACAGAAAATAAAAATAAGTTTAATTTCTATAATCAATTGAATTTCATGTAAGTAAGGTATTTTTGGCTTTTGTTGTTGTTGTTCTTGTTGTTTTGATTGGGGAAGTTTGGATATTTTTTGAGATACGGTTTCACTATGTGGCTTTGGCTAGTCTGAAACTCACTATTTAGATCAAGATGGCATTGAACTTACAGAGATCTGCCAGCCTCTGTCTCCCAACTGCTGGGATTAAAGGTATGGGCCAGCAATTCCAGCTAGATAAGGAAAGTATTCTGTAAAGCTAGTCAGGAAGAACTCAGGATGATGTAAATTCATGCCATATACTGACAACTCTCATGACATAAAGAGTTAAACACAACACAGGCATTCAGGAAGACTTCACACTACTAGGGAGACCTTGCTAAAATAGTTTCCAGAAGATGGGGCCCACAGTCTCACAAAATGAACTGCTTACCCCTGTATAATGATGAGCCCCTCGGTGTAAACTTTCTGCTTTTGCCTCCAAAAAACTCACCAGCCTAACAAAAGAGCATATTCAACAGTGATGTCATTTATTTAGCAAACACAGTGCTGGCCTACAGCCTTCAAGCAGCTAAACATGAAAGTAGCTCACCCCAGTGTCCTGTAAGTCNCTCAGAGGCAGCTCAAATGTACTTAAATAGATTGATTCACGATCTTCTATAAATTCCTGACTAAGTAAGTGAGTACTGGATAAACAGCCTTACATCAAAATACACATCTACTTCTTCAAAAGTTTTCCATGAATGAGCTCAAACACAGAGAGGGCAAGCACACTACAACTCCCACCCAAGTGACCAGCTGTGTGCCTCATTCCACAGTCCTAATGGCAGCAACAGAATAACCCTTCAGAGATATTATAAGGATGGGATACAATAACCCACAGAGTCTACAGTGGCTTTAAAAACTAATCAAACAAGCTGGAGAGATGGCTCCATGGATAAGGGCACTGGTTGCTCTTCCAAGGACCAGAGTTCAATTCCCAGAAGCCACAAACAACTCACAACTGTTCATAACTCTAGTTCCAAGGGTTCCAATTCCCTTTTCTGGATTCCATGGCCACTGCATGTATATGGTACACACACATACATGCAGGCAAAAACAAAACAAAACAAAACAAAACAAAAAAATGATCAAACAAGCAAAGAATAGTAACAACACACACACAATCTGAATAATAAAGGTACATTTCCCTTCTAAGAGAAACTGTTAAAACATCTCTAACCAAAACTTACTCTTAGGAAATGAAAGATATAGCATGTTACATTTTGGGGGATTTTTGTTTGTAGGAGGTGAGTGGTATGTGTGTCTCCAGTGGTCAGCTGCTTCTCAGGAGCCATCTACCTGTTGGTTCTTTTGGTTTTAGGGTTTTTTTTTGTGTGTGTGGGGGGGTAATGGCTTTTTAAAAAAATGGGTATTTAAAATTAGCCAGCTGGACTCAATTTAGATAATCTCAATTTTGTTGGCAGCATCCAAAGCATCGGGAAGCAGTCAAACATAAGCCTTCTTTCCATCAGGCCTGATAAGAGTATTGACTTTGGCCACATCAATGTCACAGTTTGTTTACAGCCTGTTTGATCTGGTGTTTGTTGGTCTTGACAACCACAATGAACACAGTTGCCTTCTAGCTTCTTCATGGCTGACTCGCTGTTCGGGAGGAACTAGACTGTGGTGGAGCAGTCAAGCTTGTTTCTCCCAGGAGTGTTCTTGAGAAGGTACCTGGGCTACCCAAGGGCAGGTGGGTGATGTGTAGATACCTTCCACAGTGCCTTCTGGACTTCCCCTGTCTCTACACTTTGGCTTCAGCTTGGGGTGGCAGTAGGGGGAGCAGGAGTTTTCTTCTTCAATTCAGTGCCATCTTGGAGAAAAGACACCTTGTTTTTTGAGACAGGGTCTCTCCCTAAACCTAGAGCTTGCCTACCAAACGAGGCAAGATGGCTGACCAGCAAGGCCCAGGGACATAACCTGTCTCCACCTCTCCAGTGCTGGGATTACCACATCTGCTTTCACATGGGTGCTGGTATCAAACTCAAGTCCTACTTGTTCCACAAGCATCCATCTCCCCAACCCCTCAGATTGTTTTTTTAAATTGTAACAAAATACTATTCAGCTATTGCTCTTAAATCAGAATAAAGGTGAGGACATAAAAAAAGAGTTGATGCCTTTTGTAAAAGTTTGAAACAAGGTTTCAAAAAAAAAAAAAAATCAAGGGAGCTAGAAAGATTAAGAACACTTTCTGCTCTTCCAGAAAACTGGAGTTCAGTCCTCAACAACCATGTCAGGAAGCTTGGAACCATCTAACTTCTGCTCCAGGGGATGCCATGCCTCTGGCCTTCTCAGACACTTGCTGGCACTCATGTGAACATACCCACATGCCCAAATACATACATGGTTACACATAATTAAAAATAATAAAACTAAATCAAATTTTTTAATTCCTACCATCTAGAAAACCAAGACAAGCAGAAAAATCTATTCCTCTTCCAATATCAAAATCTCCAAGTTGAGAGTTCAACAAAAAGTACTGTGAACTATCATATGTTCTCTACCTAAACCACACATGATCCTAACGGGCAGTACACACAACAGCCATGCCAACTACAGAGACTTCAAGACTTACAGTTCTTAATGTGAACTTCTGAATCNGAACTCNGTTCCCTTACCTGAAGTCAATCTCTGCAAGGGTTTCCAGCAGCTCAGTCCTTACCAACCAGTAGGAGCTGTTCTTCAGAGGCAACATATCAATGAGCAGTTGTAATCCCAAGTCACTGTAGCTGCTGCTGCAAAGACTCAGGACGCAGTGCTGAAAAACCCAGCCCAAAGCAGAAGGCATCAGGATCAGATAGCTCATCTTAAGACAGTACTCTTACACATGCGCCTGCTTTGTCCTTGTGTATTTTTAAACAGCAACAAGAATGCTACAGGTTCCCAAAAGTACTCAAGATACATCTTTATCTTACTAAGTTTGAATTTAAAAGTCAATGTGCCCATTACACATAATTTNGTTTCCCTGCCTCCCATTACTTGACTCCTCAGCCACAATCTGAGAAACACTAATCATCAATTTACAAGAAAGAGAATACAACATAGTCCTACCATGATATGAAAAGAAGTCTCAGGCTCAGCATAAGGACAAGAGACCTCTATCAAGGAGTATCTTGGATGTTACATGGTTCTTCTGATGNACAAGGAAACAAAGTGGGTCTTGTACTGCTATTTCCCCTGTGGCCTCAGAGCCTAGGGGCACTAACCTGNAATTATCCTATACATGAATGACACACATATTCTACCTACCAGCATAGCATCTGTGCTATCAGCATACCTCCTTTGCTAAAAAGATACAACTGATTAAAACAATTTTTTAAAAAAAGAGGAACTGGGGGCTAGAAAGATGGCCCACTGGTTAAAAGTGCTTACTGGTCTTTTGGAGGACCTGAGTTTGGTTCCTGGCATCAAAATTAGGTGGCTCATAACCACCCCAAATTTCAGTTTCAGGGGATCCAGTGTCCTCTTCTTTCCTCTGGCTATTGCACTTATGTACACAAACTCACTCTCTCTCACGCGCATGCATACACACACACACACACACACACACACACACACACACACACACACACACACACACACACACCATTAAAAAATAAAATATTTTTAAAAAAATTGGAACTAGGGGCTGCAGAGGTGGCTCAGAGGTTAAGAGCACTGACTGTTCTTCCAGAGGACTGGAGTTCAATTCCCAGCAACCACATGGTGGCTCACAACCATCTGTAATGAGATCTGGCACCCTCTTCTGTATACATAATAAATAAATCTTAAAAAAAAAAATTGGAAATAGAAAAACATTACTTTGAGGTTATTAAATTTTAAAAAGGGAAGATATTCCTCTCCCTAGATTTAACCACTGTGTTTTTGTTTTGATTTTCTCTGGTTAAATTTTCTGCTATGGCCAAATGTGAGCCAGCTGACAGGAAAATTTCCACTCTCACTTGAGGAGCCAAGCCTCTTTTAACAAAAAACAAAACACAAGGCCAGTTAAATAATACTCATAATTCCACTGCAGCTCAACAATCTTAAGATAGTATTTTTAGAAATGCAACAAATTTTATATTTGATAATAATAAGATACATTTCTAAACATTCTCTTTAGGAGAAAGAATATTTCAAATAAAGATTCTAAGAATTAAAACTAAAAGTTTACTAAACTTTAATATTATGGCAATGTTTTGCAAAAGTTGAGTGGTAGATCCCTGAAAATTACTGTTCACAAGTTATGGAAATGTGACCTATTAGCTCCAAATTTAACTGTATGAATGGGAATCTCATTAAACCAAGGAACAGTTTGTGAAAAACATTATACTCACCCTCACAGCTGTACAAGCTAACTTGCAAGTAACAGAAGATTCATCCTTCAAAGTTTTCTGCAGCAAAGGAATGCAGTCCACCAGAGAAAATGAATTTCCTAACCANAAGAATGAGCAAGAAATGTCTCTGTAGAAACATGAATCGGGGAACAAGATCCAGAAAAGACACCAGGACAAACTGCTTGTTACCTGTCAGGGTTCTAATGGTGCCCAGCCAGTCGCCAACACGGAGCCGGGACCTGCTGAGAATGGAGTAAACGAGGGTCCCACAGAGAATGGCAGTAGCTCCTCGGACCTGTGGGTCTCCATGATCGATGTAGTTCAAAATGTCAGAGACATACTGTTCCTCTGTGGACACAAATGGCCCAGTCTGTACCTTCTCCACCAACAAATTTATACTACAAATAAAGCTTCATTCTCAGAAAAGGAAGAAAAGAGAGCATTTTACATCAGCAAAGGACTTGACTATAATATCCTAAGTAGTAAAAGATGTTTGAGGTTTAAAGGTTCTAGATTCATCACACTGGAATTATCTCAATACATCAGANTTTCCAGGTTGTGATTCCAGTTTGTCAGATAAAACCAAACTTCCAGAAAATTGGGAATCAATCTACCTCAAGACCCATTGATACCACTCTTGGGCATAAATCTAAATGATGTTCAATCATACCACAAGGACACTTGCTGAGCTATGTTCATAACAGCATTATTCATAATAGCCAGAACCTAGAAACAACCTAGCTGTCCCTCAATCGAAGAATGGATAAAGAAAATGTGGTACATATACACAATGGAGTATTACTCAGCTGTAAAAAAACAATGACATCATGAAACCTGCAGGTAAACGGATGGAACTAGAAAAAAATCATCCTGAGTGAGGTAACCCAGACCCAAAAAGACAAATATAGTATGTACTCACTC
>LZPO01044446.1:335634-357231 GCA_001675575.1 Neotoma lepida | reverse complement strand
AAGATTTCACTGGAAGACAGCCAGTTTTGTTCTTTAGGGGCCACAAGGCAGAGAAACAGCTGCAAGACCCTATGGCCTACAAGGTTAAAATACTGACTCTTTAGTCCACTGTAGAAAGTTTGTTGACCTTTGACCTTAAACATTAGAAATTATGATAAACAGTTCTGATATAAACAATTTTTAAATGACAGAAAACTTCAGATTCCAGCAGTATTCACGTATACACTCACTCTCCTGGGAGGAAATATAAGCAGAGTCTAATGCCTTATACAAACACAGAAACTGTAGCTCAACACAAGACTCAGATTTTGAAATAATCACCTTTTTGCTTTCTTGAGAGAACAGGGCTGCACGAGGAACCCCCTCCAGCTGTAAATCACAGGAAGTGACAGAAGAAAGTAAGATAACAAGCTCTAAAATCTCCAAGAAATTAAAAAATCCTCAAAAAGCCTAACTCAAATCCTAAAACGGGGGTGGGGGGGGGGATATAGGCATATTTACCTAAGACATACTTAAACACCACAGTGTCACACTTTAAATGTGAAAATTACACTCATGATCAAATACAGAGTTCTAAAGCTATGACTAAAATGTCAAAAGAGCTCATAAATTACATTTTAAAAGCCAAATTAAAACTATAAGATCTTACATTATTTGGTCAGCTAGCAGTCAGATATAAGCTTCCATTGGAAACAGCTATTAGAGACGTTTTTGGTATTTCTGTTCANTGGTCGTACAACATGCTTTCCACAAATAAGAATTCTTTAGTGCCAAGGACAACAGGAAAAACATTTTCTGCTCATCGTCCAGGCAAACATTTAAGTTCACAAGGCCACAATCAGATTTCCCAGGCAGAAGATCTCTAGTTTATAGCTACAGTTAAGACTAGATCCTCAATGTGCATACTGTGGCAGCCATGGCAAGCCAGGGTCAGCAGAGTTTATCAAAGCCTGCTAAATGACAAGCCANTGCTAGAGGCTGGCATGTACAGACTCCTATCTGTCCCACCATCCAAGGGTAGCTCATATCAGACAGGGCAGGCTGCCACAGCTTGCTTACTCTAGGGTCCAAACTTTCTGAGCATCTGGAAGAACAGAGAGCAGGCTAGGGAGGTATCTNCAAAGATCGGGAATAAAGGGGTTCTCTAAGATCAGGAATCAAGGAGAAAATGAATGCTAAATTACCCCAAAAAGACATAAAAATCTATCCCTAAAGATTCATCCCTGACAATCAAACATGAGAGTCCTGGAAATACTCTGCCTAATATTTCTATTTCACTGCAGCTGAAATGCAGGTGACAAGCCAGGAAGTCAGGAGACCAGGCTTTAAAGGTATGGCCTCATTCTGTCATCTAGCTTACTAAACTGTAGATTTATTTGCAAAAGAAGAAAGATGCCTACATTGTAAGTTTGGGGAAGGAATTTNGGCATGGATGGCTTAGCACAACACAGCCCCATAAAGCAGCAGAAGGGAACAAACGTTAGTGCACAGCTGGTTAGAAGACCTTGCTGAGAACGCACCTAAAAGTTCCACAATGCTCCCACTGCGGCCTCGGCCCCTGGCCTCCTCTTGAAGCACAGTGAGCTGCCCCAGACCACCTGGTGTGGTCAATGCTTGCAGCAGTTCAGGGGGAGGAGTACGGAAGAGCTGCTGCAAGAGCTCCAGTGCCCCTGTCACCACATTGTGGTCTTGGTGCTGCGTGTGATGCAAAGTCAGTTCATACACCTAGGGGTAGAAACACAGGTCTTCAGTCATGTTTAAAATGCATTTCAGATTTCACTTTGTTTTCACTGGCTTTTGTTGGCAAAGCTGTGTCTTAATTTTTCCTTCTAAAGACCTCTTTATCACTTTTAGGGTCATTACTATCCACTATATTTTCTCAATTCCCATGATTTTTTCATTATATTAACTCCTTGGAAACACATAAAGTACTTCCTCTAGGCAGCAGTATGCCAACTCAGGATCTCCATTTCCCAAATTTGATGAGTGGGAAAGAGAATAAAATCAATAGACACTGCTGTGGAAGGAGCATCCAACCATCAGAAACATGTTTCTGAATGCCAGGGAAAAAATAGTCAGAAATTGTAAGGATGTCAGTCAGATTTTCTTGGTGTTTTTAATATTATACCATACTATAGAAACATATAAACATATACAGAAACTATATAAACTTTCTCTTTAAAGTAACTAGGGGAAAAGAGCCCACAGGTCTAAATCATAATTTCAGATAACACATAAGTTTGCAGTATAAATATATCCTGAGAAATTCCAACTATACTTATAAAATCACTATTTAAAATTCATAGTTCACTGGCATCCTGCATTTTTCCTAGCCAAGTTCGCCAACGCTATCATTAGTTGATAGAAAACAAAACAAAAACCATACATTTCTTTTTTGAAAGTCAGCGCAGAAAAATAAAAAACAAAGAGTATAAGCTTCCCAGGAAGTTGCCTTTAAACTGACTTTAGCTCTTCTCATACAACCTGCACACACACCCCTAAACCCTGACTGGCAAACTGCTAACCACAGCCACATCTGGCTTTATACTTGCTCTCCACTCCCCATTTTGGCTTTTTTGAGACCTGGTCTCATCATGTAGCTACGGACAGCTTGGACTTCCTATAAGGCTAGGTGTGTAGTGAATGTGCACTTGCTCGGCATCCCAAGTAATGGGGTCACAGGCATACACTGCTGTGCCTTGATTCTGTGCCTGCTTCTGTGGATGAAGTCTCACTGGAATGTGGCCACATTCATAGGCTACCTGTGGCTTTCACTCTACAACACTAGAGGGGGTTCAGTGAAGATGGCTGGACACACAAAGCTTAATACATACTCTCTGGCCTTTGTGGAAGACATGTGGGGCCCCTGCTTTAGACAAACAGCTCATATCTAGTCTCTGGAGCTACATCTCCCAACTCCTCTGGAGTGAGGAGGAGCACACTATCACCCATTTCACTTCTTTCTGTCCTAACACTTTCAGAAACATGCTGCTTCCAAGGACCACATTTCCTACACTTATGACTACTATGTAACACTAAATCTGATGGTAGCACTGCCTAGAAATTTGGTCTAAAAATTTAAAATACATCTTATTAAGTATACATAAAATTATTCACTATGAAGCCTATTAAAGTTACTTAAAAAGAAAAGTTTTTTATTACTGTGAAAAGCTGTATTCACCCACCCAAACCCACTCTACTACTTTTTGAGACAAGGCAACAGTGACATAGTACTTCCACTTTACTCATGACCAGGCTGACAAACATAGGTCACAGACTACAGGTCAATCCCAAAAATCCTGCCACATGTACACATTATTTGGTTTTTGGGTGGCCCTCATGTAAGTGTGGGTTAGAGTCACCCTTACCTGGACAAGCTGCTCTGTAGAAGGAGAGACTTCCATTTCTTTCCGTGTCACCCCAAAGCTGCCTTTTAGACTTGTGTCCTTGACCTGCTGCTGGAGCAAGGGCACTAGACACCTCAAAGTGAGCAGCACACCAAGGATCAGGAGAGTGGAATGTTCTTCCTCCACAGGAACCAGCAGACCTGCAAAGGCAGCCAAAGGAGCTTAATAGCCAGTCCACTGTTGGAGAATATTATTTTAACTAGGCAAGGATGTTTTACATTTGTTTATGGTGCAGAATAATACTTCAACTGTGTAAAGGTATGTTACTCTTGTTTATGCTGTATTTGTTTAATGAGATAAGGATGTGTGTTAATTATGTAAAGATGTGTTGCATCTGTTTCACCTTGCCTGCCAAAGGCACTTGATTGGCCAACCAATTGCTAGGCAGAGAAGGGATAGGCAGGGCTGCCAGACAGAGCGAATAAATAGGAGGAGAAATCTAGGTTCAAAAAGAACAGGAAGAACAAGAGACAAGAAGGAGAGAATGAGGGACATGCCCAAGGCAAGAAGCCAGGCAGAGGCCACCCAGCAGACACGAGAAGCAGCGAAAGTAAAATATATAGAAGTAAGAAAGGTAATAAGCCCGGAGGCAAAAGGTAGATAAAAAAGAAACAGGTTAATTTAAGTTAAAAGAGCTAGCTAGCCAGGGGCTGGAGAGATGGTTCAGCAGCTAAGAGCACTGACTGATCTTCCAGAGGACTCAGGTTCAATTCCCAGCACCCACATGGCAGCTCACGACTGTCTGTAACTCCAGTTCCAAGGGATCTGATACTCATGAAAAAACACTAATGCACATAAAAAATAAATAAATAAAAGTAAACATAAATAAATAAAAAAGAGCTAGCCAGAAAAGGGCTAAGCTAAGGCTGAGCATTCAAAACTAATTAAGAAGTCTCCATGTCATGATTTGGGAGCTGGTTGGTGGTACAAAAGAAAAAGCCTGGTCCAATCCACTGCTCAGAGAACCACAGTACACACTAGTAAAAAGGGAGACCTACAAGAGTACCTACTATAAGCCTGGCAGTTAGAGGGAAGTGTGATGTAAGCAAGACTATGAAACGTGGGCTATGTGTGTATCCAGATCAAGGAGCAGCACTGCAGCATAAAACATGCCCTTAGCTTGGCAAGACCCTGACAGGAAATGCAACTGTATTTCAGTCAGATAGTTGTATCAATGTCCACATGGTCACTCCAGCAGGGTTTACTAGTGTCAATTTTGATTTTGACAGCAGCCGAAAATGAAAGGGAAAATGTTGGTTTCCCTAGATTATCCACAGAGGGCTAAAGCAAAGCCTCAGGCCTCTTGAACAGAAGGCCAGGCCAGGAAGGTGAGTAAGATTATATACAAGCTGGGTGTCCTAGGGCACAGCTACAGCTGAAAAGTCACCAAGATCACCTATGGCCTTGTAGCATCCCTTACAAAATTCACATTTAGCAGTCAGCAGNTGTGAATGGCCTAGTCCAGATGCCAAGGGTTAGTGGGGTTTAAAAGACTAAGCACATGCTAAGACTGGGTCACCTGACCCTTCCTCTCTTACCTAGGAGCACATTTAGGAGCCAATTGTAGAAGTACTGTGTCCTCCTGGAGTGCTGGCAGATGCTCACTGCTGAGCCAGCTGCTGTCCGTCGGACAGTGGGAGAGCTTGACTTCAGATTTGCTATGAAAGCTTTCAACAGAACCTGTAAAAGCAAAACCCAAGATGAAAGCCAAAGATCCTATGGAGCTTATGACACATTTCCTAGAACTCCAAATCTTGTAGGACATAAAATATGACAAACTGACACATTTTTCATAGACAAAAGGAAATATTCCAAATTATCAATAGTCAGTGTTTATTAACACCATCTATTTATCTCTTTATAAATTGCATTAGATAGGCTGTGAGATGCTCAAATGGTTAAAAGCACTTGTAGCCAAGGCTGATGGCCTAAGTTCAATCCCCAGAACCCACATGGTAGGAGAGAACCAACTTGCATGCTTCCACACAAATTAAGTACACACACACAAATGCTCATATGCACGCGCGCGCACACACACACACACACACATGCACATCAACCAATGTTTAAAAATCTGCTAACTGTGAATGGCAGTCTCAGTATCTATTGGTTTACCCATAGTATTCAAGGACAGAGGTGGTAATAACACTACATAAAATAAAGTTTAAAAAAAAAAGACAATAATAAGGAAAAAGCACTAGACAACTACAGTAATACTCTGACCTAAGAATCACCTGCAGAAGTGCTACTGCTGTACTATAAAGTGTCCCTCCAAGACTGGCACCTCTGTGAGTGGAAGGCTGTAACTAACAGACATGACAGTGTACCACACACAGCCTTCTAAGGAATCAGAGGTAAGATGTTCTTGGTAACCTCCAAAATAAACCCATACTGTTCTTCTTGACCCCTTCTCTTTCTTCTTTCATTTATTTAACCTTGTTTCTCATTTCTTTTATCTTTCTTTCATTTGCCTATCTCCCTCCCTCCTTTATCTTATTCACTTACTATTTCCACACTTAGCCTAAATAACTGTTAATTTCAAAGCACATTCCATAATAGCCCTGCCATTTTCAGTTTCATGGGCACTGGTGATATGCTAGTAGCTGCAACTGATTTTAAGTGTGTATGGTTTGATGCTGCTGATACAGCATACAAGAAACAGAAGCAATATCCAAACCAATGGATGTCTAATAGCAACAAACACACACATACAAATTGTGAAAAGGGGAACTCAGCTTTCCTCCTTCCTGTGGATCCTCTTCGCCCTCCCTTCTAGCCCATCCCCATTCCTTTGTGTCAGCCTATTTACCTAGAAATACTTCCTAAAGCCCCAGTGGCCACACAGGGAGGGCTGAGACTCAAGCAGGCACTTTTCACTCTCCTTCCTGTCTTCTATTACCTTCTCTCTGGCTTACCCCCAACCCCGTAGCAGCCTGCTTGCAGGTGCCCCTCCTACTCCAACTCCATTCTATGGAGACTCCACCAGCCCTTTCATCCCCATCTCTCCACACATATTCTTTGTCCTACTGCACCCTACTTGTAGGAGTCCCTCCTCCCACCNCACATCTAACTCCCCAGGATCCTGCTTCTTGGTGTGGACAGGATTTCTCTCTTGAGGAAAAAGGGATCTGCATGCCAAAAGCATTTTTCAGGAATGTCAAATCCCAACTGCTTCCTGCTCACCCTTTGGAGGACACTAGTGTACAGGCTCCACCACAATGGGAGCAAACCTAGACAGAGAAGAGGACAGCAGCCAGAAAGAGGAGAGCAGCAAAGGAGCCTCCAGGATAAGAGAACTGACAAACCCAGGAACACTGGCCACATTGAGCAGGGGTGGAGAACTTCAGGGTCGTAACTGACAGAAGAAATAGAACCANTGAATTATTTAATGGGTAAGAGAAANAGCACTTGTGTTTGAGAGGTCAGAAATAGCCAATAATTATTAGGTTTAGAAAACAAAAAGATATACAAAGAATATAATCATACATAAGCAACCATCACTANTGACTTGGACATGATAAAGCACACAGTCAATACAGATAGGACTACTGTAAAAAGATAGAGGGTTAGAGCCAAGTTCATCTCTTATATAGTTAAAAAATAAACATAAAACTTAAAAATTCAAATCCGGCAAAATAAGCATTATTGAGCTTGCCTCTGACACAGGAAAGGATGGTACTCTGTTTCTAGGGCCCAGCAATGATACATGGGCAGCAGAATGAACACATCTCTTGCATGTCAAAGGTTCATGAAGGAGGTAGTAACTACTCTATTAAAAAAGAAAAGGAAGTGTCACCTTACTCAAACGGTATCTATATCATGGAAAGATCCAGAACCAACCACTGTGTGTATCTGTCTCTCGGCTCTGACAGCAGTTATCACAGAGACTCTTGAGAGTATTACACAGTGCTCATTCCTGCAACCATTGGAGACCTTCCACCACTCCAAGAAGAGAGGAAAACAGTGACAGCAGTAGCAGCTCCCCCAACAAGCAGGTAAGTTTTGTTATGCTAAACTCCTTAGACACATCATCTCCCTGCCTCATTCCAAACTCCATGAAATGATCTTTTTAAACATCACATGGGTATTAAGAGGAAACCACTGTAGCTCAGAGAGGAAAAAAAAAATGTGAGGTTAAGTAACACTATAAACCCAGCTCTGAGGGGGCAAACACAGGAGAAGCCACCACTTGGGCTTCACAGCGTCTAGCCTAGGCAAGAAAAAGCAAGCCCCAGGTTCAGGGAGAGACTCAGCCTCAAAAAGAATAGGCAGAGAGGGACAGAGGGACACCTAGCACCTTCTCTTGGTCTCTATGCACACACAGGCTCATGCAGCCACACACACAAGCACATACACTTACATACAAATACTCTATCTTAAAAAAAAAATTAAAAAGATAGAAGCTGGAGAGATGGCTCAGGGGTGAAGAGCACTGGCTGCTCTTCCAGAGGACCCAGGTTCTATTTTCAGCACCCACATGGTAGCTCACAATCACCTATAACTTTAATTCCAGGGTACCCAACACCCTCTACCAGCTTCTGAGAACATTAAGCATGTACATGGTACACAAACAAAACACCCATACACATAAAATAAGTAATTTAAAAATAAACCATTTTTTAAAAAGTTAAAAACAATGCCAAGAAGCTTGCAACCCACNGACTGTGCAACAAAGTCTTGCTTTCTGGGCACTACAAACAAAAGAGAAGTCCTACTGGCTTTATAGCATCCATACCTACAAGGCCAACCAGCTCTTCTTCAGTCTTTCCTATGTAGTCTCTTTCCTTAGCTAGCCNAAATGGTCAATCCAGTGCACCAAAACCCATCCACTCTGGGAAAACACCTTTGAATTTGCATCTATAAACTATCTCCCTTGACTCTTTACCCCGTAACAGGAAAGGAGAAGTNAAAAGAAGGTCTTGAGATGCCTCTAAGTGAAGCCAACATGACTCCAGAAGCAATCTCAAATGACTGTCCCCCCAGAGACCCTCAGCCCCACAAGACTCATTCCTAGAGGCAGCAACCATACCTTAATTTCATTGTCATTTGCAAAGTTTCCAAAAGAAGCCATAATTTTGGGAACAGCTGCAGCCAAGGTCTCCTGAACTGATTCCTCAGGTCTCTTGCTTGTGCGGGTCAAGCACGGAAGAAGGTTCACCAGGTAAGGCCTGCATGTGCAAGAACAACACTCATCACTCACCATTGGCAGGTTTTCTCCACTGAGAAACATATGCCCNTGGTTCCCTGTTGNGGAAAACCCAGCTTTATCGGTAAATTGGTCCTCAATGGAGACCACAGTGCTCAACTACAAGCACAGGAGGCATCAATGCTGATGGTGGTGACTTACAGGGAGAACTTGGAGCAACAGAGAGGACAGCAAAATAAAGAGAACTATAGAGCAGTTGCCTAGGTCTTTGGCAATGGAGCTATTAACATTCCCTTTTGGAGAAGAGAAGAAAGGTCACAGGCCCTCAAGATTCTAATCACCACTCCTTTGTGCCACAGATATACATAACCTTAGAAGTACTAAGGTAGTAAAAGGCAAACTGATTGGAGGTGAGATGTCGATGGCATAGCTGCCTATGAGTTATCTATGCTCTTAAACATAGCCAAATAAACACATTAATTTGGCAAGCTGGACTTAATGACACACAGTAAAGGAACGGTTCTATAAAAAGAAAATTTTATGTGGCCACACAAAATTCTTACTGAAACTCAACCTCAACTGAACACATCATTGTTCCCTGTAATTGTGAAGATTTAGAGCACTCTACCAGTTTCTCATGGATAGAGCCAAAGGTCTTTAGGACATGGGCAGTACATTTTGCCAGCTTTGGAGAAAAGGAAGGAACTGATAAAACTATAGCCCTGTTTTCTAATTCAAGCCACTAAGTCAGATGGGTGGGCTGAATACAAGACTCAGTGGTAGAGCAATTGCCTAGCATGCCTGAAGCCCTGGATTGAATACCTAGCACCATGCGGGTCACGGGGGATCAACAAGTTAAAATTTATGCACAGTTCAACATTCATTTCTCCAACGCATGCACTACACTGTGGTAGCTTGAATGTAATTGGTCCCCATAAGCTCATAGGAAATGGCACTATTAGGAGGTATGGCCTTGTTGAAGTAGNTGTGGCCTTGTTGGAGGAAGTGTGTCACTGTGGGGGTTGGCTTTGAGGTCTCACATATGCTCAAGCCATGCCTCGTGTCTCAGTTCACTTCCTGTTGCCTTCAGATCAAGATGTAGAATTCTCAGCTCCTTCTCCAGCACCATGTCTGCCTACACACCAACATGTCCCACCATGATGCTAATAGACTAAANCTCTGAACTATAAACCACACCAATTAAATGTTTTCCTTTATTAGAGTTGCTGTGGTCATGGTGTCTCTTCATAGCAATAGAAACCCTAACTAAGACACACACAAATGTTTATTTTTCAATAACTGCTATACTTGCTGCTGCTGAGATCAGATTCAATTTTCAATCATTTAGCAAGAATCTTTAACCAATACATTGTGTGGANACCATATTCAGGTTGAGAATCCAGCATAGAATAGGATGGTAAGACCCATGTTACTCTGAGGAACATATCCCATAAGTCTCTTGGGGAATGATGGGACAAGAAAGAAGCACATTAATAGTGTATGTGCAAATACTCCTGATAGAGTGTTAGGAAAGAAATATAAGGAAGAAATACTGACAGCAACCAGAAGGGGCAAAAATAGGCAACTTAGAGTGGACAAGAATGATCTCTGAAGGGTGGACATCTGCACTGGGACATACAAGACTGGCAGAACTAGCCNTCTACCAAACAAATCTTAAAAAGAATACAGAGGTACAACTTACCTGCATTTTTGAGGTCGAACCAGGTGAGCCAGCTCAGCAAACCTCCATAGGGCTGCACGCAAACTTCGAGGAGCACCATTCTGAGTGGGGTTCACAAGTGATGTGTTACTTTTAAGAGTCATAAGCACGTTCTATAGCTAGGTTTATTGTGTTGGAGCTGCTTGCATTCTCTTTTGGAGAGTTATTAAACATACTCTTTCACTGTTAATATTCAGAGAAAAGCCCAATTAAACATGTAAAATAGCTGGTAACTACTTCAAAGATTTTTGAGGNGCAGAGGGCTTCACTTAGAAAAATAGTTTACTTAAAAAAGAAAGTTGCCAGGGGCTGGAGAGATAGCTCAGGGGTTAAGAGCACTTGCTGCTCTTACAGAGGACCTCAATGGGCACTTCACACACATGGTGCAGAGACATACATGTAGGCAAAACTCATACCCCAAAAATAAAATAAATCTTTTACAAAAACTGAGTTGATGCTTTAAATTTCCATTTCATCTAACAAAAATAGGGAGTATGTTTTTAAAGAAAACTGAAGCCCACTTTACCAAATGGCATTTCCTTCTAACAGTTTTGCTTAATAACTTGCAAGATAAAAATCTCATACTGTACTCAACAATGAAGACAGTATGATCTTTTCAATAATGCAGAGCAAAGACTCACCTTTTTAATTTCCTTATAGAGCTCTAGCTGTAGCCTTGGAAGATTAGAATCCATCAACGCCTGTAAATAGATACAAGAGATTTGTTATAGAAGATACATTCTACCCATAGTTCTAAATAAAGCTAAATGGCAACCAAAATTTCAATTTTTAAGGAAAAGTAACATAACAGCAACTAGGTAACAAAGCTATTTGTTAGGAAAAAAGTAAATGTATACAGAAATTACAGAAATTCTAAATTCAAGTCTTTACTAGGATAAAAACAGAAAGAAATATAGTTTAACATTTATGATAACACATACTATATAACATCAAATTAAGATTAACCCTAAGCTCTCATAGTAAATATTGTCTTCACGAGTTCACCTGAACAACTCTGGTGACCTCTAAGTAAGAAGGGTATGAGGTCTGTACTTGCAGGATCTGAGCCCCTTTGTCTAGCAGGGAACATGTGAACCTCCAAAATGGCAAGGATAGTCACAGCCCCACTCCCTGACCCACCCCAGGGAAGTCTACCAGTCCTCCCGGCTCATTTCTTGACCTTCCCTGCTCACTTCTAAGCTAAGTCAGAAATAAGGTCTATGTGTCCAACACCAAGCCANAATCAAGGCTAACAGCACAAAGTCCACAAACAAGAAGGGCTCCCTACTTTTGTCCCTAGAACTTTCTCTTCTAAAATGGCATGTCAAAATTGTGGAGAGGTGACCTAGCTCTCCTTTTCAGTCCCATGCAGCACCTGATATCTAGAGACCAAGAAGAGATGGTTAGCTCAAACTGTCAACCTGACACAACCTAGAACTAACTACCTGGAAACAGTCTCAGTAGATACTGTATAGAGCAGATTGGCCTGTGGGCATATTTGTGAGCAACTGTCTTCGATTTCCTTTATTGATGTGGGATGGCCAAGGCTGAAAATGAGTAGCACCATTACCTGAGTTTGGACCCTGGACTGATTGAGAGCAGAGAAAGTTAGCTGAGTATCAGGCACACATACATCTATTGTCTCTCTGCCTTGACTGCGGCTGCTTCAACTTCACTGTAATGATAGACTGTGACCTGAGTTCTAAGTCAAATCCTTCCTCCCTTCAGTTGTTCTGTCAGGATATTTTATCACAGCAAAAGAAATCAAACTATGACCCAGGGATCATCCACTGAACCCATGAGCTTGAAAGTCAAAGCNGAGGCACACTCTGGAAAACTGATCCAGGAGTATAACATTCCACCAACTTTAAAAAAAAAAAATTAATTTTATGTGTGCATGAGTGTATATATGTGTACAGTGTGTGTACAGGAGCATGCAGAGGTCAGAAGAAGGTACAGGATCTCCTGAAACTTGGGTTACAAGGGGTTGTGAGTCACCTCATGGGTACTGGGAACTGAACTCAGGCCTTCCGCAACAGCAGTAACCTCTCTTAAGCAGTAAACTGTCTCTCTGGCCCCACCAGCAAATTTTAAATCCTGAATCTGCTGCTACAGTTTGAACAAAAGAAGCAAATCAAGCTGACAAACATATTAAAAGACTACTTTTCAAATAAAAAGTACATCAAAGCCTGTTTTAGCCACTTTTAGCCCTTAGTCTCCTAAGGTCAGAACATGGCTCTTCCCTGGGACCCTCATGGGGTGATGATACAGCTCATCATAGCTATCCCACAACCCTCAGCCCGCCTCCATACGTGGCTGACAAACAAACCCCAAAGACTAACCACCTACCTCATAGTTTGGCACCATCCTAGCTCATGCCCTCCCCTCAGCTGAGGTCCCTCGTTCCACTCCCTATCAGGACTGGCTTCCACACAAAGCCAATGATCTGCAAGGAGCCCTCATGTTCTACCAGACACAAACCACTTGAACTGACCCTCAAGGCAGCCCACTCTCCACAATATGAGGACCTACCCTGCTCTCTGAGGCAAACCTCCAGGCAGGAAGCACAGTGGGTAGGTCTCTCCTGCCTCAGGACACCACCTCCACCTCCACCTCCCTGGGTAGAAATGACCTCCTCCTTGCTGCCATGCACTTTATCACCCAAGACTATATATAAATCACTTGAGGGCAGGAAGAACACACTACCTGGCTGTCAGACCTCAACGTATTTTCAACACAAAAGACAGGTAATGCCTGCCCATTTTGTGGGCTAGACACCGGTCTTTATGATATACACATAGCAATTCTTACAAGAAGACAAAAGTCCTGGACAGACCTTAGTAGGTGACCATTTCTGCATTCCTACCCATTCCCTGCTCCTGGTCTGAAGCCATCCCATTCTCCCACTTCACCTTGCCTTTGCTCTACCACAGTGAACATACCTAGCAGGATCCTGGTCCACCCTACTGTCTTACCCTGCAGACTGTAGCAGTTGAAGAGGCAGAAACATGAAAGCAGCTGAAAGCAGAAGGGAAAGAAAGAATGAGAGACTGGCCTGACTGACATGCAGGGCTATGCTCTGAAAAGCTAGAATCTGCGCCATCAGAGATAGAAACCACAAAGAAACAGAAAGGAAGTAGAGATGAACAGCCAAAGATCCAGAACATGAAGCTGCAACCTAGAGCAGTGGTCTGTGGCCTCAAACATACACCGAGCCATCATGACCAGCATCAGCTTCAGTAAAAAGCCACCGCAGAAGACAGGTTTGAGCCAGGCAGTGGTGACGCACGCCTTTAATTCCAGCACTCAGGAGGCAGAGGCAGGTGGATCACTGAGTTCGAGGCCAGCCTGGGCTACAGAGCGAGTTCCAGGATGATCAGAGCTACATAGAGAAACGTTACCTTGAAAAACCAAAAAAGAAAAAGAGGACGACGACGAGACAGGTTTGAAAGGAAATGCTGCTTGCAGGTGAACTAACTAAGATCTATCTAGGCAGCAATTTAGAGTCACAGTGTTCTCTTTGCCCTTTTTAATGCCCACCTGCCAGCCAAGGCAACTGTGTTATCTCTCTCTCTGGCTTTTGCCTCTGAAGAAGAAAGATCAAGAAATGTCAAAAAAGCCCGATCTGATCCTGAATAATGAAAGCAAGGGTGTCTGGGATTGGAGAAGAAAGAAATGACCATGCAAGGGTCACCAATGTACCAAGTGTGTAGTAAACAGGTGAAACCAATCCAGCCATTAGGCTAACATGGGAGATGAGACACAAAATACATGCACTGCACTGGCTGGGATTTTATCAATTTGACACAAGCTAGAGTTCTCCAGGAGGAAGAACCTCATTTGAGAAAAATGCCTCCATCAGATTGCCTGGAGGCAAATCTGAAGGGAATTTTCTTGATTAATGATCAATGTGGAATTGGCACTACCCACTGTAGGCAGTACTACCCCTGGGCAGGTGATGCTGGATTGTATGAGGAGCAAGCCAGTAAACACCAGTCCTACATGGCCCCTGCTTGAGTTCCTGTGCTAGCTTTCCTTCATAATGGACTATAAGCTATAAGATGAAAGAAACCCTTTCATCCCCAAGTTGCTTATGGTCATGGTGTTTTATCACACTAATATAAATAAACTAAGGCTGGGTGGTGGTGGTGCACACCTTTAATCCCAGGGCCTGTCTCTTATACACATCTAGATGTGTATAAGAGACAGTCCCAGCACTCGGGAAGCAGAGACAGGTGGATCTCTGTGAGTTCGAGGACTACAGAGCGAATTCCAGGACAGCCAAGGCTATACAGAGAAACCCTGTCTTGAAAAAACAAAAAAAGAAGGGAGGAAGGGAGGAAGGGAGGAAGGGAGGAAGGGAGGAAGGGAGGAAGGGAGGAAGGGAGGAAGGGAGGAAGGGAGGAAGGGAGGGAGGAAGGAAAAGAAACAAACAAAGGAAGCACACAAAGACACTATGTGCAGATGCTGGGATGTGACAAGAGCAACCTCCCAAAGGCTGCCCCACCCAACCTTTCCTCAACCTCCAAGAGATAGTTGGACACCTGAGTACCAGAGAAGTCAGCTCTGACCACAGAGTAGGCTAACCAAGAGACTATGGCCTGGTCATATGGAAAGAATTCCTTAGGAAAGAGGATCCATGGATCCATTAACAGAAAGTGGAAAGCAACAATGAACTGACATGTCACGCCTTGGACCTGGGCAAGAGTGAGAATTCCATTATTAACAGGAAAGTGTCTCACCATACAAACACATCAACATGCTCACATATGAACCATAAGACAAATTCCACTTTATAANTGAGAACACTTAGGTCCCCAGAAATAAAGTACACTCGCAGCAAGTTGTTGAGTTACTCAGTGGCAGGAACCACTGTGCCCAGCCAGAGGAATCCAGATGAGAACTGCAGCAGGCCATCTGAAACCATGTTCCTTGGCAGACAAGCCATCCTGAGGAAGGCTAGACTCATGAAGGAAAGGAGGGTAACTGCACGGCCAGTATAAAATATAGTGCTTTAAAAAGAAGGACATGAGGAAGAAACTGAAAGGGCTGTTCTACTTTAACAGGGAGGAAAAGAACCATTGTTAGATAAGTTTCTGGTTCACCCAAACTAGGATTATAAGGAAAACAGCCTTCAAGGAGAGGGAAGAGACGATGCCTCTCAATTTCAGGACTGAGACTCTACCCAGGAGAACAAAAGGGGCGGGGGGAAGGCCTAAAGAAGAGATCCTTGCACAATGAGATTCACATTCTCCTTAACCATCTTTCAGAAACAGTTAGGGAGGAGTGTGAGAACTCTGTCACAGAGCCTACCCCATGGTATTCAACTTGAGGTAGAAGTGATACTTTGAACTAGTGATACACTTGTTCAAAGGCCTCGTTCATAAACTCAGGGGCTGTGGAAGAAGGCAACCAGAATAAGCATGAGACTCATAAGAGGAGTATGTCAGAATGGTAAAAACAAAACTGATTTTGTAAAACATTAAGAACGGGAACAGAAACCAAGCATGGTGGTGTACACACTTTACTCCAGCATTCAAGGTGCAGAAGAAGTTCGATCTCTGAGCTCAAGGCTATCCTGATCTACATAATGAGCTCCTGGCTACTCAAGGCTACTTAGTGCGACCTTGTCTCAAAAAAAAAGGGAAAACAGAAGATAATGAGGGCAGGGAAGGAGAATTTTCATCTTGTATCACAGCTGAAAACAGCAAAGGAACAAACTGCAGCTGCAGTGATCTGCACTGAGTATCAGGAAGCAATGACATATGAGATAGGTGCCTGGCCTCTCCTGACCTCTTCTGGCACTGCCACTGAGTGCCTAGAGCTTCCTGGCTTCATTATCATGTCTGGGCTCTCCTTTCTCCCCATTCAGGTCCTGCTACCAACAAGTAGTATTGTCTGACCTCTGTTAGGAAGGGCAGGGAACAGACAAGGAAGGAATGCAAAACTTCACTCGCCCACCTTTGCTTTCCTAGTGCTTTGGGGTTCTCTAAGCAATGCCCAAACAAAAATGGGAGCCCANAGAGACATTCCTCAAGAGATGGATAACCAATGGCCACACGGATGCCCGTCATAACTGACCTATATACTATAAGCTGCAAAAGAAACAGTTCTTGCTGATGGAACACACTTCACTGCTCATGGGCAAATACCCCAGGCCCTCCAAGCCACATGGCCCAAGTGGAAGATATGTATATATCCTGAGGACGCTTCACTCAAAGCAAGAGCATGCTCATTGAAAACCTGTTCTCTTAACCCACAACCATCACAGGCACACACATCCACAGGGCTCTTACTTTGATGACTTTGTTGAGGCACTCATCAGCTACCATCCTGACATCTGACTCTGCATCGTCACTGCACAGCAGAAACAGCTCCATAGCAATGCCCAAGAGTTTCTGAAATTCTGGAGAATTTCTAAGTAAAAAAGAGAGAGAGAGAGAGATTGTCACAGGCATGAGGGGGCTAGGAGACCTGATGGCAAAAAGCAATGAGGGATCTAAATGAAATTTTGGTACAAGAAAGAACATCACATAAAAATTAAGGATATCTGCATAAAGGTGGACTGCATATTAATACTAATTGCCTTTTCTTTTTAAGATTTCATTTAAACACCTTTAAAATGTACTGTCTAGGATACTCAAATCCCAGGTANCCACGTGCTTTGTAAAAAGGTTGCTTTTACTGTTATATAGGATCCTTTAAGCCTTGAAAAGCCAGTAAGCCACCACATCTCCTTTACTTCCTTTTCATCTCACTTTCAATGTGCTTCAAGGTGCAACCACATTTCACTAGACCCCAGAGGCCACAGGCTTTTCTGCTGCAAGAGACAGAACACTGGTGTCACAAAAACTGGACTCCAGAGGCCACAGGCTTTTCTGCTGCAAGAGACAGAACACTGGTGTCACCAAAAACTGGACCTAGGTACTATTCGTGAACTATTTTAGTAAGTTCAGTTAAGAGCACTTGTTATAAGGAGAGGCTGGTGGACCATGTGAGCAGAACTCTGAAGTACCTCAAACCTGTAACACAAGGCATATTCTGGAAGTGATCCTGGTGACAAAGGAACAGGGTATGCTATTCCTAAAACATCAAAAGCAGACTCTTGTCTGAGGATCTTAATCTAAAGGACCCTGAGCTACAGTCTCATTCTTTCACCTCTAAGCAGAAAGTCCTAGCACATGTCTTTAATCCCAGCACCAGGGAGACAGAAGCAAGGGGATCTCTGTGAGTTCTAGGCCAGCTGGAGCTACACAATGAGACTGTCTCAAAAGGAGTGAAAGACATCCAGAAACCTAAGAGAAAGAAAAAGGTATCAGTAATGCTCAACACATACAGAGCAAGAAGTAAGACATGGCACTCAGCAATACCATAGACCTTAGTGGTAAGGAATACAGTCATAAACTAGGAGCTAAAGGGGGAAAGTCTGATGCTAGAGACTTTCCCTCTGACATCAGCCTCAGCATTGCCAAAACAAAAGGCTAACGACAGCTACAAGAGTGAACCCAGGTTCCCATCTAGTAGCATCAAAGTAAAAAGAAACAGGCAAGGTTAATTATTTAACAAACTTATCCACAATACCATTTCAACATGTAGTCAGAAGGTAACTTGACAGCAGACCTGACGACCTGACTTCAATATTCACAACCTATATTATGAAAAGAATCAACTCCTGAAAGTTGGCCTCTGACCTCCATACTCATAACACACACAAAATCAATCAATGTAATAAAAAAAAAATAAAGAAATTAAGAACTATATTGTGTAGCAAGCACTTTAAGGGTCAGGAATGTTTATTAAGACTCAGGAAGTGGCTGGGCATGGTGGCACATGTCTTTAATCTCAGTACTCAGGAGAGAGAAGTAGGAGGTCTCTGTGAGTTCAAGACCAGCCTGGTCTACATAGCAAGTTGAAGAACTACCAGACTACATAAAAAGACCTGTCTCAAAAAAACAAACAAACAAAAAAATTAAAAACAAAACAAAAAACAAACAGAAAGACTCAGGAAGTAAGCAACTCATAAGTCTCAGAAGTTCCTGAAACTTACCAGATTCACAATGACCCTCTGTTCCTCAATGTGCTGGCTAGTTTTATGTCAGTTTGACACAAGCTAAAATCATTTGGGAAGAGGGAACTTCACTTGAGAAAATGCCCGGATCAAGTTCGTCTATATATAACATATTTTGATTAATGACTGATGTGGGAGGGCCTAGTTTGTTATGGGTGGTGTTACCCCTGGGCTGGTCAGGTCCTGGGTGCTATAAGAAAGCAGGTAGAGCAAACCATGAAAGTAAGTCAGTAAGCAGCACTCCTCCATGGCCTCTGTATCAGTTCTTGACCTGACTTCCCTCAGTGATTGCTGTGGGATGTCTTTTTGTATGCTATGAATATGTGTTGCTCTGATTGGTTGAGAAATAAAGCTTCACTGGCCTATGGCAGGGTAGGATGGAGCCAGGCGGGAAAATCCAAGAGAGTTAGGGAGAGGAGAAAGGAGAGGAGGGAGATGCCAGCCGCTGCCAGGAGAAGCAGCATGTAATGGCACAAAGGTAAAGCCACGGAACACGTGGCGACATATAGATTAACAGAAATGGGCTGAGTTTAGTTATAAGAGGTAGCTGGCAAGAAGCTTGAGCCATGAGCCATGGCCATAAAGTTTGTAAATAATTTTGTAAATATTAAGCCTCTGAGAGATTATTTTACAAGTGACTGTGGGACTGCAGGGACGGGCAGGACAGGACAAAACATTCAACTACAAGTGATGGACTTGATCTGGAAGTATAAGCTGAAATAAACCATTCCCTCCCCAAACTGCTTTTGGTCACAGTGTTTTATCACAGCAATGGAAGCCCTGAAAAAGACACTAGGGTTATAAAGCAGTAAGGACTGTTGAGGGGAGGGAGACTCACGAAATGCTGAGGTCTATGTTGTCCAGAGAGCCCCAGGTTTCCAGNTTTAGTGAGCTGTCATCCATGCCCACAGTGGTTTGTGATGCACTACCTTTTGAGCCGTCCACGCTCCTCTAAGTTACCACTCTAAGTACCCTTGTACATTCACTGAGTCACCAAGCGGGATTTTAGTGGTATCAGTACTTTGATCAGTTAATGCTTCCCTATGTATGGGTTGAATAAATATTAATTTACATCTCCCCAAGAACAGTGTCATAGAATAGGATGCTACTTGCATGATTACATCTGCAATCCCAGCACTCAAGAGTCAGAAGCAAAAAGATCACCACTAGTTCCAGATTAGTACATAGTGAGGTTTTGTCTCCAAAAGAAAATAGGGAGAATCTCTTATGGTTACATTTGCCAGCATAGGTGCTATTTCCACATCTCTTCAATCCTTTGTGTAGATTCAGATTCTATCTGCTATCATTTTCTACCTGCCTGAAACACTTCCTTTAAAATGTCTTAAACTCATTGCTTGTCAGATACAAGATATTGCTGTGGTATGTCTGAAAACCTATTTCACCTTTTCATTTGACAGACATTCTTACTGGGGATAGCACGCCTTACAGATGGCACTTCCCTGGATTCTGGCAGGCATTTCCTATGAGAAGTCGACTGTCACCTTATTTCAGTTTAGGCTCAGCCTTTCTCCTGTCTTGTTTCTACTTCCCATACCCCTCAACCTTTTGCTTCTTGAACACACAAAATAGTTTCACTGTTTTAATGTTTCTGTGTGCTAACCTACTTTAATTTCTGGGTCAATGTAGACTAATTGTTCTTATTACAAATTGTAACTTCCTATACTTCTTTGCATTCTGATTGATTTTTGTTGTGGTCAGATTTTGGTTTTAAGCCAGGGTCTCTGTCTCTATTGTGGCCCCATGTGTCTTACCTCTGACAAAAATTCTGATGATTTTGTTTGCCAACTTGTAAGGTAACAATGTCCTATTTTGTTACATTGCTCCAGCTGCTATAGCAAAATCCAACAGATTAGATGGCTGAAAGCACAACACATGTCTCAGTTCTGGCAACTGGAGTCCATGCTGATGCACAGTGGAGGACCGGGAGAAGAGAGCATAGAGGTGCCATGCTTCTCTTTGCCATACCTTANTGTCTGAATATCTGCAATCTGGCTTCCTTGTAGCAAGCCAGAAAATGTATCTTCTTGAGTTCTGCAAGCCACCCTAGCAAACTAAAAACTCCTGAACCTAAAGAGGAGGGTCAGACAAATCTCATATTAGTCACTCAATGGCTTCNCACAGGCCTGCAACTGGTACTTGAAGAGCACTTTATGAGACGAAGTGGCATAACATTGTGGGATGTGGCATTAACCCCAAGAAGACAGAGTAAGTAAGCTCTGAATTCACCTACTAAAATGTATAGTTGGNCTCAGCTACAGAATGGAGGATAGGCCTTCAACACATATACTGGAATGGAAAATAAAACATTCGGTCCACAACTAATAAAGATAAACTTTTAATGTAGGAAACATGAAATAAGTACTGAGCCCAACCCATGCCCAATTCCTTTCTTTCTTTCTTTTTTTTAGAAGAGGTCATGCTTTTATAAAGCCCAGGCTAGCCTCTAACTCATGAACTTCCTGCCTCTGTCCAAGTAGTAGCCTAGTCAAATTTCTTTCTTGAAATACTTGTTTTCTTTACCTATTTTCTTATTAGGATAATGGTCTTTTCTTTAATGATTCACAATATAGACTATTAAGCCTTTCATTTATACACTGCCAATACCTTCCCAAAGTTGAATTTATTTTCTATTTTATTTAAGGTGGATTTTGATATTTAAGCTCTATTCTAAAGCCAGGTATTTTCTGTCAACTTGACACAAGCTAAAGTCATCTGAGAGGAAGGAGCCTCAATTGAGAAAATGCCTCCATAAGATGGGGCTGTAGGCAGGTAAGCTTGTAGGGATTTTCTTAATCAGTAATTGATGGTAGAGGGTCTGGTCCATTGTGGTTAGAGACACCCCTGGGGTTGTGGTCCTGGTGTCTATAAAAAGTAGGCTGATCAAGTCATGCAGAACAAGCCAGTAAGCAGCATCTTCCATGGCCTCTATCAGCTCCTGCCTCCAGGTTCCTGCCCTGCTTAAGTTCCTGTCCTGACTTCCATCAGTGATGGACTGTTAGATGGACATGTACACAAAAGCTGCTTTTGGTCATGGTGTTTCATCATAGCAAGAAACTGAGATATCAGGTCCATAATCCTAATACTCAGAAGGTGGAAGCAGGAAGATCAGGAGTTCAAGGTCATCCTTTGCTAGATAGTGAGTTTGAGGCCATCCTGGGCTAAATGAGACTTTGTCCAAAAAATGGAAACCAAAGGTCTGGAGAGATGGCTTGGCAGCATATACCCTGTCTCTTAT
>LZPO01044446.1:282927-309268 GCA_001675575.1 Neotoma lepida | reverse complement strand
GCGGCTGCTGCTGCTGCTGTTGCTGCTGCTGCTGGAACGACTTGAGAGACTCGAAAGCCTTCATCAGCTTTTCCAGGGTTGCCATGACGGCCTCCTGCCCGGCGGGACAGACCCCGAAGGCCTGGAGCCTGCTCTCACCCCGCGGCGCTACTTAGCAGCGGGGCAATGAATGGGGATGTGCGCGGCNGGCAGAAGCGGAACCAAAGCACCCAGCCATCTTGGGCCCGTCCCGGCAACCCCCGGGGCGCCTGCGTCCTGTGACGTCATGCCGGCGGAGGCGAGGCCACGCTGGACCCGCAAATTTGACAGGCCTAAAAGCGACGTCTTTCCCAGTGGCTGGATGTAAGCATGCCCTGCCTCCGCCAACTTGCTAAGAATCTCCGCCCCACCGATGTGACCCCGCCCTGCCTCCGCCAACTTGCTAAGAATCTCCGCCCCACCGATGTGGCCCCGCCCCTCCCCGGCAAACCCAGCCCCCGAGTGGAGGGGGCGGGGCGAGAGAGTGCTGAGGTGGGCGTGGCGGTCTACTAAAGATGAGGGGCGGAGCCGAGCCAAGAGCCGGCTAGAAGAGTGCGGCCGAGCACTGGCGAGGGCTATGCCATAGGAAAAAAAAAAGAGGCAAGGAGGTGGGCGTTGGAGTTGGCAACACGGCAGGGTTTGGAGAGACCTGGAAGGAAGGCGAAGAGGTTGGAAAGGGGAAGGACAGCGAAGAAATTTCCCTGCAGAAAGCCACCCTACATCGGGATGGCGGTGGTGGAGCTCGGAACCGGAAATCCAGAGAGGCTTTCCTGGAAAGCCACAAGCCGACCGGTGGCCTGAGATACAGTCCCTAGCACAGCATGTTGGGGGCTCCCTGAAATGAGAAGGGAACCAGAGTGACCCTTATGCAGAACCAAAGAACCCTTGTGATCCGTGGACCCCTGAAGCTCTGGTCAGCTCAGATGTAAAAGTCTTTACAAAAAGAGGCATCACAGAGGGTGTGTTGTAGAGGAAGCTGATAAAAGGTTCCAAGCAGGCAGCAGTGGTTGCAGCCCAAAGAGAGGCTGGGGTGTTAGTGCAATTTTGATCAGACACTCCACAATGAGTCCTGGACCATGGGCACTGCTCTGGCCATCAGCCAGGACCTACAAGGGACCTCATTGCCGCCATGGCTGAAGGCCTTGTCTCCACAGCCTTCATCTCCCACAAGTGAGAAATTAAACAGGAAGCTGAGAATAGTGTGGATACATCCAGCTCCTGCAACCTGTCCAGCAAAAAGTGTTGGCTTCAGAGAGCTGTCTGGAGAGGATACATCCGGTGAAGAACCCATTAAGCCCCTCAGGCTACCCCTATGACTCAAGAGCCCTATTCCAAGGCCATGAGACACTCCTCCGTCTTCTCAAAATGGTCAAGTACACAGAACAAGGCAAAGATAATGGGATGCCACACTGCTGTCAGGTTACAGATGTAACTTTAGTCCTGCTGACTATCGACCATCTTCTCAACTTACACTGATTTTTTTTGTTTGTTTTTTTTTAATTTTTAAATTAGACATTCTTTTTATCTTATGTGTGCATGTTTTGCCTGCCTGTATGTGTTGTACCATGTGCATGTTTGATGCCTGAGGAGGTCAGAGAGGGCATCAGATCCCTTGGAACTGGAGTTATAGGTGATTGTGAGCCATCATGTGGGTGCCAGGACTCTGCAAGAGCAGCAAATGTTCTTAACCGCTGAACCATCTCTCCAGCCTGCTTATACACATTGAGAAAGAGCAATTGGCAAAACTGACATAAAGAGCTGCCCATGGCCAACAATCAGGACTGACATTGGTGGTCCATCAGCCCACAAAGAAGTGGACTGCCAACACCACTAAAGCTCTAAAGTGATTCTTTTGAAGCCAAGCTTTCAGATAAGAGGGAACTGATACCCAACTGCCCACTGTGAGAAGCAGGTAGCACAGGACCTACATAAGCTGGACCCAGATTCTGGACCCTCAGAAATTGGATAGGCATAAACATGTATCGCTAGGCACTATACTCTGGTAGTTTATTGGACAGCAAAGGACAGGAATATTGTTTGGCTTGCACTGCTGTATCAGGGTGCCACCGTCTGGGAGCTATCAATAGATGTTTATACTCTCATAGTCCTGCAAACTAAAAATCCAAACTCAAGGTGTTGGCAGAGCAGCTTCCACTTAAGGCCTCACACCAAGATCCCTCTGTGTTTGTGTCCTAGTTTTTNATGAAAACATAAGCAACTGGATTAAGATCTAATAGCCTCACTTTATCTCAATACCTCTCTAAAGACTCTCTCCAGGACTTCATGCTACATGCCTGTAATCCTAGCAGTAGAGAGGTTGANGCAAGAGTATTTCAAGTTCAAGGACAGCCTTGGCTACCTAGTGAGTTCCAAGCCAGACTGACTGCATATCAAGACCCATNAGAAGAGGGAAGAGGCCACCATCTGCTCTCCAAACAGATCCATCCTGATATTCTGAGGGGTTAGTGCTTCAGTATATAAATTATGAGGGGATTCAATCCCACCCATAAAAATTAGTAATACGGCTGCAATTCTAACAGTTACTCTGATCTTATTCAGAAATATGACCTATTTTTTATAATTTATTTAACTTTATTTTATGTGCATTGGTATGAAGGTATCAGATCCGCTAGAACTGGAGTTACAGACAGTTGTAAGCTGCTATGTGAGTGCTGGGAATTGAACCGGGGTCCTGTGGAAGGGCAGCTAGTGCTCTTAACTGCTGAACCATCTCTCCAGCCCATGACCTGTTTTTCTAATATGGGCAACTTGCCATTTAGCTAAGATACCACAGTTCTTGTCTCTCCATAGCTAACTAGACCATATGACAAAAATCCTGGCCAGTGAGATACAAGCAGAAGCAGTGTTACTTCTAGGAAGTCTTCTGCAAAGGAAAGGGTGCATCTATCTTCTTCCAGATGCTTGTAATGAGAACGTGTTGCCTGGCAGTAGAGCAGTCATTTTGGGTCAGTGTGAAACTCATTCTGAGATGATGGAGCTGGAAGGAGTTGNGTGAATGACTGGAGCTATCATTCTAGCTGTCTGCCCATTTCTGGATTTATTTCACTGTGACGGGGCAATACATTTCCATTTTGTCTGAGCCACAATTACTGTGAGTTATACTATTAGATGAACCTATGCTAAATTGACCAGTTCTGAGGGAACTATGTGTCACTGAGACTCCATATGGTGATGCAGGTCTAGCCAGCCATTTCTGGAAGAAAGATGAGAAACTCTTGTAAAAAGGGCTGTCAAGCCAGATGTGGGGTAAATGCCACTAAGCCCAGCTCTTGGGAGGTAGAGGCCAGGCTGGTCTACAAAGTGAGTTCTAGGANAGCCTGGACTACATAGAGAGACTCTGTCTCAAAACAAAACTAACATTACATAGAACATATTTTAGGAGCAGCATGTTTCCACAATGTGTGCACTGAAGAAACAGACCCGTCTCTTCAAACAACGATCACTCCTCTTTAAAAATACAGCTTTCTAAAGGTCACAGAAAAGTTTGGCATAATTCAAAACATAAGAATTCAGAATTTAACACAGCAGAGAAATTGGCCCAGTATCTCCAAAGCCTTAAAAATGGGCACAGTGCCCAAACAGCAGACAGATCCAGGACTGAGCCTAGGAGAGCAACCAGGAATGATCAGTTACTACACCGACATTAAGAAAAGTTTCAAGAGCAGCAGATTATTTAAATAAATCATGACACAGGCACAGAGTAAAGAGGCAGGTTGTGGCTGGAGCCTCTTTTTGTCATCTTGAGTGTTGTCAGCTCACTCTTTTATTCTTTGGGCATCTGGTAAATTAGTCTCCATTATTGCAATGAAAATTTTATCAAATCTCTCCCTTTGGTTCTTTGATCAGTTTTCACCTTATTTGCCTGTGTAAGAGCTCTAATAACATGTAGGGCAAATTGACTGACTTTTATCGCTGTGATAAATTATCTGAGAAAACACCTTCAGAGAGAAAAAATCCATAGAGTTTCAGTAGTTTCAATGCATGTCCACTAGGCTCCACTGCTTCTCAGTCTGGGCATGTAACAGAAAATCTCACTCAGAAATGTGACTGGACAGGTGACTTACCTCCTGGTGGAAAGAGGGACCTGAGACAAGGTATGCCCTCCAAAGATGTACCCTCAGTGACCTATTTCCTCCAACTAGTTCCCTTGTTCTCATAGTCCATTTGGCTCTGAACTCAGCAATGGATTAATCTATTAATTAAGGTAGCACCCTTATGATCCAATTAGTTTTCAGTGACACCACCATCTGGGAGCACAGCTTTCATCACATGAGCCTTTACAGGGAATATCTCTAAATCACAACATTCTGCCTCTGGACCCCAAAGTCTTATGTCCATCTCATAATACAAGATGCATTTAGTTCATCTCTAGGGGTCCCCAAAGTCTCAACAGTTTGAACACTGTTCAAAAGTCCAAGTTTAAAGTATCTTCTGAGACTCAAGGCAAATTCTTAGCTGTGAGCCCCTGTAAACCAAACAGAAAGTTATATACTTCCAATATACAGTGTTAGGCCAGGGTTCATACTTTAGGGTTCTGGAATAACAGAAGGGATAGAATAAATATATATTACACAGGATGGTTACTAAGCTGGCTTACACCAGACAATGGACAGTCCAACAACACCCTCCCCATGATGAAGAGGAACCTAGTAGCTTTTTAGTCCACTAACTCAGATCCCTCAGCAGTATCAGTCTNGAGCTGGTTCCTAGAGAGCTGCCACTCTTCAGTTCATGTTGGAAAGAAAATCAAACAAACAAAACAAAACAAAACCTGGGTGCTGATGTCAGTGAAGGATGGCCTCAGTGGCACCAACAAAGTAGATGCACTCACCAGCTAAGGAGCTAAGGCAGGCAAGCGAGCAATTTTCTCCTTAGACCCTCTTAAATATGGGGTGCCCTCAAAAAGTGATGTCTACTCTGATGTCTTCCCTCTCAGTGAATCCAGGATAAACCCTCACAGATCCACCCAGAGGTATCTCTTTGGTGATTTCAGATACAGTCAAGTTGACAACCAAGATTAACCAGCCAGCAAATATTGTTACTCCAAAAGGGAAGAATAGGAAAATGTCAAGGAGGAAATGAACCCAAATTTGGCAAGATACACACTAACACTGATTGTTCCTGTGTCTAGCATATGGGACACATGCTGGTGTGAGGTAAATTCCAAAGAGCCTATGACTCTTTGGGGTTAGCATAAGAATGAAAATAAAGGCCTATGTCCAAATATTTTAAGAACATACATACATGGATGTGCCATACATATGGCAATTTGCCATATAATATGTAGTGCCATTTACTATATAAACATCTGGAAGTTATATGTTCTTTGCTCCTACCTACATTTTCACAATGATCAGAAGGACAAGGTGAGAACTGGGAATTTTTTTTTTTTTAGTTTTTTTTTAGTTTTTTTTAGTTTTTCGAGACAGGGTTTCTCTGTGTAGCTTTGGCGCCTTTCCTGGAACCTGGAACTCCCTCGGTAGCCCAGGCTGGCCTTGAACTCACAGAGATCCGCCTGCCTCTGCCTCCCGAGTGCTGGGATTAAAGGCGTGCGCCACCATCGACCGGCGAGAACTGGGAGTTCTTTAGCCCCTGAAGATATCAATAACAATATTTGGTGGCATGGAAATAATTTATGACCCATTTACCATACAACTCTCTCTTTACATCCAGCTCACCCTGCACTACAAGGGACTCCAAATATCTACAAGTGGACACCCCAATCTACCCACTAAATCTTTTACATTCCTCCTTGCAAACACCTGTGTTGCTAGACAGCCTCTGGATGTGGCTGGGACTTGGATGCACAGATGTGGATGAGAGGCCCTGGAAGCAACTCAGAGATGATTTCACAGGGGATTCTTGGAAGAACATTCCCAAATGTTGTATCTGTCCAGCCTCACCTTCTCCTTACACTGTGAGGGATCTAGAAAGGCCTGTGTGGAGATCACAGAGTAGCCCTTTGGTCGAAAAGGGGGCCTAGAGTGTCTAGTGTTCATTCCAACTGGAGTATCACCTCAGTCTTTTTTACGAGTACCTTACCCTAACACTGAGTCACATCAGGATTGAACTGAAGTATAAAACACCAAGTTGATGTTAGAGAATGGGCTGGCATGGGAGAAGCCCTACACATCTAGTATCAGAAGTGAGGCACTGAGAGTGGTATGGGCACAGAAGGAAAGCAATTTGTTTTTCTAGTCTCATGGGTGGCTCTTTTGTTTTCTTGGTTCAAGTTCACTCACTTCCATACACATAAACGAGCAGAGTTCTGAAGTAACTGGTCTCTCAGCAAAGGGTTGTATCTGATAGTTTCTAAAAAACACTTCCCTTCACCTCTAAGTCAGAGGCTTACCTCATCCCTTTGTTGTCTCTTTGTCCTCCAAATGGTATTTTTTTGAGAAACCCTCNAAAAAAAAAAAAAAAGTAGCTGCCATGCCATTTCAATTCCTAGAAGTCCTTATAGTCCTTACAAATGTAGCCTGCCTTGGCTGTGCCTTCCATCCAGTGGTGACAATGAAATATTCTGCATGTCCAGTGCAGGGATGTGGTGAATTCTAATTTTATGTTGCTTCAACGTCCATTATAAATATGTTACACCAGAAACAATGCTCAGTAGCTGTGATAGTTAAACACCAGTGTGGACTGGACATCATTTAGAATCACCAGGGAAATCAACCTCTGGACATGGCTGTGAGGGACTTTCTAAGTTAGATTAACTGAAGAGGACAGACCCAACTCTAAGTATGGGCAGGAACATTCAATGGGCTGTGTGTGGTCCCAGACTAAATAAAAAGGAGAAAGCAAGCTAGCACCATAATTTCATCACTCTTTCCTTTGTGACAGTGGATGCAGCTGCTTCCTTCCTTACCATGGTGGACTTAAAACTGTAAATCAGAATAAATCCTTCTTTTCTGATATGACTCAGAGTTAGGTTAAGGTATTAAATAAAGAACGCTAAGGTAATACTGCAGTTGTGATGAACACTTAACACTCTGGACCCGCTTTAGACCAAGGAGCCACTCATGAGCTCCACACAAGCCTTTGTGAACCTTCTCTCCAAATGCATGGGAAGGTAAGGCTGGACAACGTTAAGTTGCTTTTGTAAATTATTTTAACACAGCAATGTTATAAGTACTACTACAGAACATTGGTACTAAGAGTGAAGTGTTGCAGTGAGAAAGATTACCACGTGCTTGGAGGAATATGGAAGAGTTTGGAACATTGGAGAAAAAAAAACAAAACTTGAATACTGTAAGCAGAGCTTAATGGGCCTTTCTGATAGAAGCCTAGAAAACAAGGATGATAAGGGGAAAAAGTATCATAAGGAGCATAAAGATCTTAGTCTAGATTACCAGCACTCACTTTAAAAAAAAGCTAGGTGCTGAAGGCTGGAGAGATGCTTGAATAGTTAAAAGCATGTATTGTTTTGCAGAGGACCTGGTTTGACTCACAGTTTGACTCACAGCACCCATATGGTAGCTTACAATCATCCAGTTCCAGGGGATCCAACACCTTCTGTCTTCTGAGAGGACTGTGCACACAAAGCACCAGGTGTCAGATTTTGGAGTGCAGAGTAAAAGAGACAGAAGGCAGAAAGAGACAAGAGTCTGACCTCAACAGAGGTAACTGTTTATTTCCGTGAGAAAAGGGAGTCTTTGAGGAGGAAAGAATCAACTCTTGTAAGTTGTCTCCTGACCTCTACAAGCATGCTGTGGCACATACACGCCTACATACATACAAAATATATAACATAAAAATAATCTTTGAAAAGCAACTCAAGATACAAAGAATTGGTTCTCAAGGGACAAAGAGTTTGTTCTGGCTCACAGTTCTATTATGGCAGGGAAGTTTAGGTGGCAGGAACATGAAGCAACTGATTACCTAGCTCTACAATCAGGAAGCAGAGCACATGAATGCATGTTGCTGCCCAGCTCCCTTTCTCCACTAATCTAGTCCAGGATCTAGCCAGGGAATGGTGCCACCCACAATGNGTGAGTTTTCCTACTAAATTAATACAATCAAGACAATCCCTAATAGGCATGTCCAGAATGCCATTTCTCAGGTAATTCTAAATTCTGTCAAGTTGATAACACAAACCACACCTCACTATGTTGGAGATGTGAGCTCAGGAAAACTTCAGGCATAGAGTAGAGCCAGATCAAAATGGAGACTATGTGTGCTTTAGACAGCACAGCAGGAGGGCCAGAAGCTCAGATGATCTCATTACAAGTCATAGATGCTAAACATACAGCTGTAGGATTTGGTACTGTCCTATTCCTTTTGGAATAGCAACATTTACTCTGTGCCATTATAGTTTGGAATAATGAAATGTTGTTATTACTGTCTCAGGGACCAGCCTCTAAGGCAGCACTCGGGGTTCGAAGGGAAAATCCACAGCATTGACGTGTACTGGACCTTTTCTATCTGAGGGAGTTAGGAAAAAGACATTCACACATTTTCTTGATCGTTCAACCATCAAAAGCCATACTAGTAACAAAGATGAGTTTTTTGATGGTTGTACAGAGATCCAGACTCAAGCAGTTACTGTCATTCTATTACACTAGAACCAAGTACCCTCAGGCAAGGTGTTTTTCATTTGAAGTGTACTCTGCTTATTGGAAGCTAACCATACTGACTCTGTTGTTTCCGATTCCTAGGCTATGTTGGCTTGCTCTCCCCAAGGCAAAAAACACTTTTGTTAACCCAATGTTGTGGTTTGACTATGAAATGTTCTTAACAGGCTTATGTGTTTGAGCACTTGGTCCCCAGATGGTGGTGTTTGAGAAGGTTGTTGAAACATTAGGAAGTAGAGCCTTGTTGGAGGAGGTGGGTCCATCCTTGTCAACCTAACAGCCAACCACATTTCTTTATGTCATGCTATGGGTGCAATGTCAGCTTCCTGCTGCCATGACTTCTCTACATGATAGACTGTTTCCCCTGAAACTGTAAATCAGAATAAACCCTTCCCTTCCTTAAGTTACTCTGTCAAGTATTCTGTCACAGTAATGAGACAAATAACTAGAAGGTAGTTATAAATACCACCTAAGGCCACGTGATCACTTATAGAAACAAGGATTGCAATTATAATGAGTGTTTCTGTATTTTGTCGAGAATGTCTGTGCATATATTAATATACATATTAAGCAGATATTTGTATTTTCTTTTCTATTTTTTACAGTGTAATGTCAGTTGAGATAATATCAGTAGGTGTGTTATGAACCTGTATTACCATATTTAAGTTATGGGATACTAAAAGGCTAAGCATTCCTCAAGGGACATTTGTGGAGGAAGGAGAATGCATTTGCAGTTATACATGCAACAATTTCATCGTGTTAAGTGGAACTTGGACCTTGTTATCATCTGCATTCAGAAATTAAGCATGACATAAAGAAATGTGGTTGGCTGTTAAGTTGATAAGGATGGACTTATGATGGTTAATATTTGTTGTCAACTTGATTGGGTCTGGGATCAACTAAAAAACTCATCTTTGGGTGGGTATGTGAGGGTATTCCCCAAAAGAATTAACTGAGGATGGGAGACCCTCCCCTAGAGTAGGCAGCACCTTCTAGGGGCAGCACGGATATAAAGGGGTCTGAAGGAAAAGTGGGGCTGCTTTTCCAAGGCTGAATTTGCCTTATTGCTGTCATTCTTCATTGACATCAGAATCCAGCTTCTTCAGCCTTCTATAATGGACTGAANATCAGCAACTCTCCAGGAGTCTTCCAAGCCTTCAGTGCCAAATTGAGATTACTAAGGCTTCTAGACTCAAGGCCTGAGCTGCTATCAGGTTTCAGCCTATACTGTGCAAGGCAGTCGGATCTATCCCCTTTATAATGTATAGCCTTCTATCAGTTCTGTTCTTCTAGAGAACCTGGATTAAAATCCCCTATTCTGCATCCCACTGCAAGTGATAATACAGAAGTAAAACCCTCCTCAGTGACGCATCATCACACTCATAGTGGCTTATGTACTTGGACCATGAGTGTCACAAAAGCTATAACAGTCCCAGGGAGTGGCCCTTCTCCATGGCCAACACTAGTGGCCATATTCATCAGTGAGGTCTCCATCAAGTATAACATTCCCTTCAGTAGGTAAGCTAAATTCTTTCTTGAGTCCAGTTATTTCCATATCAGAAGATGGAGAGCAGAAGTGTTCTTTCATGTTTCAGAGCATGACTTACAACTCCACTTGGTCTTCAAGATGTATGTCAAGAAGCAAGATGCAGGATTTCCAAAGCACTCATCATGATCCAAGTGGCAGAGATGAAACAGAAATGTGATCCAATTGACAATAGCAGAGGCTCAAGGAACCATATTCAGCTCAGTAAGGAACAGTCCAAGTGGATGAGGAAGCAGGAAACTGGCTGGAACTGGATCTGAGTCAGAGCATATAAGAGACCTCAACAAACCATAGGGAAAACTTTTTCACTTTGTATGTGATGTAGCACAGGCCCAGGAAGATGATGTGTAGCTTCAGGTAACATTTAACTAAATGCTGGGCCTAGAATCTACCCCAGACCTCCAGAGATGAGTGAGTACCAAAGCAGGCAGGGGAGATTTAAAACAAAGGAAGGATCTATGATTCTGGGAGAGAGATTTGAGTTAACAACTTAAGAAGCAGCACTACAGCTCAGTAAGTACCTCAGCAAAATTCAGAGAAAACTGGCTAGTGTGGGACAGATATCCAGGGACAGGACTTATGAAAACTGCTCAAATGCACAAGACATCCACACTTGGGAGCTTCAGGGCACACAGTGGTGTTCTCAGGCTTCTTCTTAATACAGCTTCAGTAAAAAGACAATGCAGATATTAATGTAAAAAATATAGGAAAGCACGTTATAAACAGTGTCATAGACTGTTTATTACAATTCATGGAAAGGACAAGACACTGAGTACGTGACAGGTTCCTTCTTATCACCAGGGTCTCGCTCTGTGGTCTGCACAGTGAACGGTCAGCGTTGTGTTGGCTCCCCCTCCTCACTGGGGACAAGGTTCAGGCAGCCCTGCAACACACAGCACAACGGCCAGCCTCAGCCATGTCTCTAATGCCAAGATGGCTTGGCTTTGCTTGAGTAGCCATGAGGTCCATAAGCATGGACTCAACCAACCCCGGATCAAAAATATTCAAAAAATTTTTTAAATAATATGACAATGCCATACATATATTGTATTATATATTGTAAATAATCTAGAGGTGATTGACATGAACATTGTCCATTTATGAAAGAGACCTGAGTGCTTTTAGACTTTGGCATCTTGGAAACAATCTCCAATGATACCTAGGAGCAAATGATATAATGTTCTAGAAACAGGGAGGATACTAATTGTGAGGCAGGCAAAAACTTTAAATGCATTTTTCTTATTTACTTCAACAAATGGAATTCTAAATGTATTCCCAGCTACTCAGGAAGTTGAGCCAAGAGGATCTCAAAATCAATACTAGGCNAGGCAACTTAGTGAGAGCCTTTTTCAAAAATGTTTTAAAAATAAAAGGTGGATGGTGCAGGGATGTAGCTTAGTGTTAGAGTACGTGTAGGTGCACACAAGGTCCTAACTTCCATCCCTATACTGCTAAAAATAATTTTTAAAGGCATATGCTTAATTTATATATAGAGATACTGCCTCCAGATGAGTTTTGCTGCTTTGTTACCGTTACATGCTAAATCAAATTCAATAGTTGAATGAATGCAGAAGACAAATGAGGCCCACTGGCTCTTTCACCAATAAGTGCCACCGTAAGAAGGTGCTCCACACTGCGCAACTCTATTCTGTCAGTAGAAAGCTCTCTAGTGGGTGTCATTATGTGCTCTGAATAAGGAGGGATGCCTAATAGAACTTAACTGTATGCAGAAATAGACTGATTTGTTCAGTTCATATAGCTATCCCCTAGTTGTAAGAAAATGTGGTTATAACAACAACCACTTGGGAGATTTTAACTATCAAAGTCTTGTTTTTCTATATTGAAAAAAAATACAAATTAGGATGTTAGCAAACAATCTTTTAGTAAATTCCTCAAGAAATGATAGGTACAAGAGAAAAAAAACAAGTGGCTGGAGAGATGGCTCAGAGGTTAAGAGCACCGGCAGCTCTTCCAGAGGTCCTGAGTTCAGTTCCCAGCAACCACATAGTGGCTCACAACCATCTATAATGAGATCTGGTTCCCTCTTCTGGGTTGTAGGAATATATGCAGACAGAATATTATATACATAATAAATAAATAAATCTTTTTAAAAAATAAAAGAATTGATAGGTACAAAGCAAAACAATCCACTCATAGGATGTTTTACTTGGTGAAATTATTTTCTAACCTTATCAGGTGTGTTGGTACACACTTTTAATCCCTTAATCAAGAGGCTGAGGCAGGAGGACCAGGAGTCCAAGGTCTTCCTTTGCTACATAAGTTCAAGGCCAGCCTGGGGTACATGAGAAAACAAACAAAAATAATGCTACTGTAGAAAGTCTCTCCAAAGGATTTCCAATTTAGAAGGGAAACTGCTTTTCTTGTGTAAGTGGACATGAGAGGGCAGTGGTTAGAATCAGAACACGGAGGACTAAACATGCATTGTTTGTGGGAATTCCATCAGATGCTGACTTTTGAGCTAGGTCAAAATGCTTTATCACCACAACAGGAAGCAACTTCAGTGCTAACGAGTGATTGCCTTGTGGATCAGAACAGCCTTTCCACCAACAGCAAGCAGCATTGTGAAGATTCTTCTGGANAAGCTTTAAATAGAACCATATGGTTCTTAAACTATATGAAATCAATCTGAGTGTGTGTCTGTCTATCTGTCTACCTGTCTCTTCCTCCTTTTCTTTCTTCTTCCTTCTCCCTGACAAGGACTCACTATGTAGTGAGCTACACCCAGGTTGAAATTTCTTATATGAGGCATTGCAGAAAGGAAAGAAAGTGACTGGTGGATGGCGCACACCTTTAATCCCAGTACTAGGATGGCAGAGGCAGGCAGATCTCCCAGTTAGAGACCACCCTGGTCTACAGAGTGAGTTCCAGGACAGCCAGGGCTACACAGAAAACCCTGTCTCAAAAAACGAAAACGGAAAAAAAAGGGAAAGTGATGTTTTCCTTAGAAAATAGTTTCCTTTTCATACATATACACACACACGGAGGGCTGTAAATACACACGCCCGCGCCTGTTCCTCAGGACCGAAGCCCTTGCTCACACTATGCAAATGTTCTACACTAAGCAACACCCCCAGCCACAACAGTTTACTTTTTACAAAAGATTTTTTTACCCCTCTTCTGAAGAGCCTACGGAAGAAATTTATCTTTGGTCTGAGAATGTCAGGACACGAATTCTCTTCTTTACTTGGTGACAAATCTCCCGCATCTTCAATTTCATTGAGGTCCTTGAAACATCCAGATTCAATCATCTGTGTGCACAGAAGACAGGACAGAGCAGCTTTGGAGGCACCATGAGGTCAGTGATCTCCCAGCATTATCAGCCCCCCCAACACCTGACCTCAATGTGGGGCACATCATAGCTCCCGGACCTTCTCTGGCTCCACGTTCCTGGAATCCTGGTTTCTGACCTCTTGGAATAAGTAAAGTGGCCTCTTGTTCTCCTTTCTCCAAGTGTACCCCCCCCTCAAAAAAAAAGCTAATATCAATGGAGCCAAGCTGCCAGCTAGCCCTGCTTAGGAAGCAGGACTCCAGGGTGGCAGGCAAATCCCAAGATCACCTTTGCCCACCTCCTAGGACTGGAGTAGCTGTCATGCTTCTGGCAACTGCTGATACGGTCTTAGCTTACTCATGATCTAGTTCTCAGGGTCAAGTCTTTTGCATAAATTTACTTTGCAGAGACATACACACAGGTCATTGTTGAATCTAACATGAACCTACTCTGCTAGAAAGAGTAGTACCTCAATCTGCCAGGGGATGGTGACACTCCCTGTAGCGAATTCGGCATAGAAGGTTTCATCATTGGCGTCCAGGTTGACTCCTTTCACCACAGAGAACTGCCCAATATCCAAGATATCCTTACAATAAATGGCCTGAGGCTGGGCATCAAGAACAAAGAGAGGCATCAACCTAGGAGACAACTAAAATAACTTTTCTTGTTTTGTTGTTTGGTTTGTTTTCTTCTGGATTTTTGAGACAGGGACAGGTAGCCTAGGCTTTCCCTGAACTCACAGTCTGGCTGCCTTGACCACCCCCAGGTGCTATATATGGCTTATAAAAGATACTTTGTTTTAATTTTCAGCTGCTGGGAATTGGACATAGGGCCTGTACATGCTGAGTNAGNCCTCTACCACTTACCTACATTCCCAGTCCTAAAGCAACTCTGAGCTTCCTTAATTACAAAGAACAGGTCCGGACATAATACTCTCCACCTTGTTCATTGCCAAGGCCCTTTCAAACTAATTTTCTAATATATATAATGTATATTCTGTGACACAGCAGTTCCTGTGTCACTTTTCTCAAGGAACTTTCAGTGTCACAGATCCTGTGGTGTCTCTGTCCAGTCCCCCTACCACCACAGGTGTTCATATACACCTCATGAGGACCCCTTTTCTTCTCTGCAGCAGAAAATAGATTGCAAAGGCTGAAACTACAGAAGGATGGAGTGGATTGGTTCTGTTGGGACACAGAGAGAGCTATAAACAGGCACGGAGACCACTGGCTATGGGATTCACTAGTGACAATTTTTACCCCGCTTCTGATCCTGAGCATCCTACTTGCAAAGCACCTGCTTAGCATTTGGGTGAAAAGTAGAAGCAACCTTCTTGCTAGCAATTTCTCCTGTAGGACTAGGGCCCAGGCCTGCAGTCTCTATCTTGGCACTGCTGTCCTCAGGAGCAAGAGATCAGGCAAGCATCCAGGGCTGTCAAGGCCCAGGCCTCCATTCCTGCAGAGTTTGCTTGCCCTTCTGGGACTAAGGAGAACACAAGGCACAGAACTCTGCAACTAAAGAGTCACTATCTACTACTGAAAAATGTACCAACAGTCCTGAGGTGTCACTGCACTGTTTGCTGGGTTGAGCAAATGATGAGGGTCATTACAGAGGTAGTCTGCAGGTCACTGGTCAGCACTGTCCCTGTTCTCATCTATCCCACAAAGTACAGGATAGAAGGACTGGCAAGCCCTCTCTTGTGACAGTCTAGGCTAAAAGCCCAGACCCATACAGCCCTACAAACTAAGAATCTTAATTCTGCAAGCAAAATGCCCAGAGTTTGCTGAATTGGCTTCAAATGGGGTAATTTGTTTAAACTAAGAACATAGACAGTCTAGGATGGCCCCTGTTCAGGGTGTTCCCCCCTCTGTCCGGAGAGACCACATTGGCCTGTCTTTCCNGCTTTTGACCCAAGCAGCCCCATCTCCAGACCTGACAGCTATATGAAGTCCAGGTCATGCATGCTGCACTGTCAGGCAACACTTTCCTAGCATGCCAGTCAGTTTGTCTTCCTGCCTGTCTCTCAAAGCAGAGGCACTCCCTTGTCAACCTTGTTCTCCCTTTGCCTTCACCCCTAGAGCTGTGCTGGAGATATTGGATATGCCCTGAATATCTCAAGTAGAAATTAGTTCCAAGGAAGCAGTTACCACTATAACGAATACTATGGATATTAAACAAACACATCAAGTTCTGAAGAAGTCTTATAAATAAAAGTATCTCAATTGTAGATCTATCTTAATTCCCTCCAACAATGAAAATTTAACTTATCTTTCCATTTTTAGAACGTGTCTATAGCAGACTGCTAAGGGTAGAGTCCAGGCTATCTTCATTCAATTATCTTTTCATCAATAGTTCACTTATTATATACCAGGCACTGACAAGTGCCAGGCCCTGTGCTTTTGGAGGCATGACCTTTTTTTTTTTTATCACAATAGCATACTCATGAGGAAGCACACATATGACAGCTCCAGAGGGATGTACATTCCAGACTAAAGTAGCTGTGTGCACTCAGTGCAATGAGTGAGCACAGGGATGGAGGTGAACCCAGCACTGAGATGTGAACAGGAACATTGGCACACAGAGAGCCTTCAAGGGCATGCCAAGGAGGTCTGAAATGGCACTGAGAATTGGGAGGACAGGAATTGGGCTATCCCAGCAGTGACAGACTGCACACCCCAGATCTGGGTACCAGAGAGCTACTAAGAAGGTCTGCCTGAAGCTGTGAAAGTGGTGGAATATAGGCAGAAGAAGAAGAAGCAGAAATAACAGACATCATAGAACAGAACCCACATGCTGGCTGTATCAAGTGTGCTTTAACAAAGAGACTGCTAGGGGAATCAGTGTTTTTGGGGACCTGGCTATTGTGGGTAGCATACTTACATCAGGATAGAAAGGGGGATCTAACATATTTGCTTCCAGCCTGCTGAAGTTAATGTCCTTGAACACTGGGTGCTGCTTTACAAAAGCAGCTCCACCTCTCTGACAGCCTAGCCGTTGACTCGGATCCTTGATGAGTAACTACACAAGAGAGAAACAATCAAGTGAAGCTATTAGGATGGAAACGTAAACTCAAAGCTGTCCTCTTTAACAACCAAAGAAGTAGGGGTGGCAGAGAGGTCATATAGCCAAATAAACAGCCACTACAGTTTCCAAGTTATCAGTCGCACTGTGCAACTTTAGACTTAACTAAGTACGTTATAGTTTCACAAAGGGTAAAACTCAAGTCTTGCCCTTGAGTGATCAAGAGATAGAAGCTTGAAGTGCTGTGTCTCATTGTGCACCCCTTCAATCCCAGCACTCAGGAGGCAGAGGCAGGCAGATCTCTGTGAGTTTGAGGCCAGCCTGGTCTACTGAATGAGTTCTAGGCAAGCTAGAACTATATAGACTCTGTCTCAAAAACAAAACAAAACAAAACAAAAAACCCCAGCAATTTGGATAAACTAATCCTCAAGTAAAAATGTTATAAAAACTAAGGGATAATTATTAAGGAAATAGAATTATGAATTCAAAAACATTATTTTAATGTTGTTGAATTTATAAAAAGAAACCTTTATTGATTAGAGTACTGAGGACCCCAAGTGAGTCAAAAATTTAATAAGCTTCCTTTAAGAAACTGTATATACTTAACTCTCTGTCTCTGTCTCTCTCCAGTCTCTAACATCATCTCAGCTTTTCTTCCTTTTGGTATTATTTATGTATTTGTGTGAGTGTAAGTACATGCCATAATGTGTGGCGGTCAGGGGAGTTTTCCAGATCAGGAATCTCTCCTTGCCTTCTACCTTGTTGAGGCAGGGTGCCTCATTGTGTCTGCTGCTGTGTTATGTATTCTAGGCTAGCTGGCCCCACAAACTTACAGATGATCTCCTATCTCTACCACCTATTCTAACCTTAGAAGTACAGGGATTACAGATATGTGCCACCACATCTGGCTTTCGGCATAGATTCTGGTGATAAAACTCAGGTCACTGGGCTTATATGATAAATGTTTTCACCCACTGAACCATCTCCTGGGCCACTGGGTTTTTTCAACACAGGGTCTTGTAGCCTAGGTTGATTTTGAAATCTTCATATGCATATCTGCACCTTCAGAGTGCTGGGGTTATAGCCATGTGCCAACTACACACCCAACAGTCTCTTTCAAAAGTATTCTTAACATGTCTATACCTGTCACAAATTCAAAAAAGCCTTCCTCCATAATTACTATCCATAGAAAAAAGANTGGCCCAAATTCTTTTCCCTCTGTACACCCTCCTCTCTGCTCTTGGGCAAGTTACCCATGTGTCCTTAGATGCTTTCCTACAATACATCTGTAGGAAATTTAACACACTGTTTAAGAGCCAGTTGTTTCTCTTCACAGTAGTTACTGAGCACAATGATTGATTTTAGCTGTTAAATAGACACAATCTAGAATCACCTGGAAAGAGAGTCTTAAAGAGAATTGTCCACATTAGATTTCCTTGTGTGCATTCTTTTTATTTTATTTTTATTTTTAACTCTCATACATTAGATTCTGACCACACTTTGTCCTCCCTTCACTCCTCTGAGTCTCCCTCCCACTTCCCCTCTCCCCCAGATCCACTCCTCCTCCATTTCCCTTCAAGAAAAGAAGAGAAGGAGAAGAGGAAGAGGAGGAAAAAAAGGAGGAAGAGGAGGAGGAGGAAGAAGAGGAGGAAAACATGCCTCCCAGGGGTATCAACTGAACACAGCATAACAAATTACAATAAGACTAGGCACAAACCCTCACATCAAGGCTGGAGGGGGCAACCCAGTAGGAGGAAAAGGGTCCCAAGTGCAGGACAGTATCTCCTTATGCATGCACTTGATGCCTGTGAGGAAGACTCTTGCACTCCCCAGCTCTTCGGCTTCATCTTCTCTAAATGGTGCTTCATACCTTATCTGCACCCATACTTGCAACATTTCCCTCCCTACTTGCCTCCATGATGCTGAGGGCTTAAGAAGATAGAAGTCCCTATTCAGAAGTCCCACAGCGAATCTGCCACTTGCACTGCCCCCAAACTATGAGAGGGAACTGCTCATATCTCCCCTCGTATACTAGTACCTCTCTTTCCCCTACCTAAGGCTTTTGATCTAGCAAGTACACTTCCCCACACAAGTGCTCATGTTTCCCCCATTCAGAGTTGCTACTCTATCTTTGGGATTCAGTCTTGACCCCTTTTCTCCACTTTAGCAACTCCTACAAGGTCCATTCAGAATCTGAACATTTCTCACATCTGCTCTTCTACCAATGCTATCCATGTCACACCTACATTCCCATTTCTTCCAGCTCTTTGGCCCCAAATCCTCCCAACTATGGTGTCTCATCAGCCCCCATGCTCTGGTTTCTCCAGAATATGCATTGTCATCTGGCAGCCAGCACATTTGTCTTATTTGTTCTGTTTACTATTANTGGCTACCCACCCTGCAACAGAATGAGAACACCAGAAGAGCCAGGATTTCCCTCTGTTTACTCACAGCTGTATTCCTAGTGCCTAAGGATAGGAACATAGAAGATGCTCAGTGATTCCTTGTAGAAAGAAAAATTTTAAAGATGCTACAAAGGACAGGTATCAAAAGGAAAAAAAGCTTATAGGCACTGTTTTAAGGTAAGCAAGTGACAAGTGTTAGTGTATAGGCATCCAGCAGTTGATGAACAAAGTCCAGCCCTGAGGGCAGACAGCACCCAATTGTGGTGGTATTTTATCTATGTCCCCCAATAAAATTTATCTGAGGATCAGAGGAACAAGGTCAGCCACTAGCCTTACAAAATTAGCACACGCCCTTAATCCTATCACTTAGCAAGCAGGGTCTGTCTGGATCCCTGTGAGTTCTAGGTCACACTAGGAACAGTCAAGNGTGGAGACACACGCCTTTAATCCCAGCATCAACCATAGAATTCTGGAGGTCTATACAGACAGACAGGAAGTGGGCCATAGGAGGAAGTGATGTAGCTAGGCTGAAAGAGCCAATGGGAGAACAGAACAGAAAGGGATATAGACGTAGAGGTATAAGGAAGTGGAACTCTCTCTCCATTTTGGAAGCAGCGGCGGCAGTCTAAGGTGAGTCTGGTAGCTGTTCCTAATTCCTCTGATCTCTGTCAGACTTTCACCCCTATTTCTGCCTCTGTGTTTTATTTAACAAGACTGTTTAGAAAATCTGTCATACACCAATTGCTACTAGCTCATTCTATGGTTATGGGTTAGGACTTGATTTCTGGCATCACTGTGTCACATGGAAGGTGAAGGCCCTTAATACAATAATTAAATCTGTAAGGTACATGTCAGTCTGGCCCATGCAGGCCTTCAAATTAGAGTGTCTGTGATGATTTAAAGAAAAAGAAATTGGCAGAGACAATCTTCCCATTTCAAAATACATTAGAAATTATTTTATATTGAATTTCATAAAAAATGAGTCAATGAACAAGACTCAGCAGCTGTTTTCTAAAAACAGAGTAACGTAGTACCATTCTTCCTTTCAATAATATCAATATAGAGGGGGTCATGAATTTTCCTCTGCTTTGCTCTAGTTCATAAGTCATTTCCCAAGCCTGGGTTGGGAACTTTGATCTGTGCTCTCATTGTCTGCCTGAGATGAAATTCCAGGCAAGAGCACCAGGAAGTAGGCTGGTTACAGAGAGGCCTGGCTGAGCTCACCTGCACCTGGGTCTTCTGTTGAATCAGGGCTTATAAACTGGGAAGGGGGTGGCTGCCCTGCTTCTGAAGACTGCCTACCTACTTAATTACTGCCTTCTGAACCATCAAAAGAACTAGATGAAGCGAGTTCATCACTTGGCTATCTCTGTGGAATCTGACTCACCATGCTGCAGATGGACCTGGCATCCTCTGAAAACTTGTCCGAGTACGTCTCAGTTTCATTCCTCACTCTTCTTTCCACTTCTTCCCGGCTGACTTTTTCTTTGTATTTTTTGAATGGAGAGTGTCCCTCAATCATTTCATACAGCAGACAGCCAAGTCCCCACCAATCAGGACTAAATGCATAGTGTTCATTATTGATAATTTCTGGAGCTACATAACAAATACACAAAATTTTAATTAAATTTTAGTTTTAAATATACTTATGATTAGTTCAAAGTAATACATTATTAATTTAATGTTTGTTACAACATGATCTAAGAACCTTAAAAACATGCTAAGTTTAAAAAAAAACATAAAGGGCCAAAGATCATATGATTATATTTATATGAAATACACAGAATATACAAATCCAGAGANACTGAACATAAATTCATGGTTGAAAGGCCTGGGAGTAGAAAGTGATGAAAGTAGAAAGTAGGGGGTGGTTGCTAACAGGTCATTAAAATCTGAAGTGATTAAAGAATGTTCTAAAATTAGATAAAGCAATGGTAATGATGGATGTACAACTCTGTAAATGGACTGCGGTGGAATAATCCTCTTGCATACTGTAAAGATTTGTCACTTGAATTGTTTTAGTAAATCACTGATTGGCCGGTAGCTGGCCAGGAAGTTAGGCAGGAAAGCCAAACTAAGAATGCTGGGAAGAAGGAAGGTGGAGTCAAGGAGCCTCCAGCCAGACACAGAAGCAAAATGAGAATGTCGTTGTGAGAAAAGGTACCAAGCCACGTGGCTAAACATAGGTAAGAATTATGGGTTAATTTAAGTGTAATACCTAGTTAGTAATAAACCTGAGCTACTGGCTGAGCATTTATAAGAAATACTAAGCATCAGAGTCAATTATTTAAGAAGCATTGCCGGGTATTTGGGAACAGGCAGGCAGGAGAGAAACTTCGGCCTACAATGGACTGAATCCGGTGAATCATATACTTCAAATAGTTGGATTCTTTGATGTGTAAAGGATAATGAAGCTGTGTCTATGTATCTATACTGGATAAAATTGACTGCTGCAGGGTGGTAATATGATAAAATGGTACTGGAAAGAAAGCTTGCCTCCTAGGGGTGCTCCCTCCACTTGAATGTTCCCATGGGTGCCTCAAGTGCAGTGTCATCTGTTCCCAAGTCAGAAGAAACCCCAGAAACCTGCAAGGGGAGGNATGTCAGGCTCTGAGAGACCCACCATGCCCTTAGGAGCTACCAAGGGTAGGCTGTCATTGCCCATACATCTTTGGAATAATCTGAACATGATTAATTTCCCAGGGATCAGGTGGGTAGGATTTGTGTGCCCAGATGCATGGATGCTAGCTGCATGAGGAGTCCTGTGGCCTTACCTGACTCTGCCCTCATGCAACCACATAAACTCGGGAGTCTATGGGCACCACTCCTCATTTATAAAAAAAGGTCTGCAGACTAGAAAAATCCTCAGACACTCTAGACCAGTGGTTCTCAACCTGTAGGTCCCAATCCCTTTGGGGATTGACTCATCCTTTCACAGGTGTCACCTAAGACCATCGGAAAACACAGATATTTATGTAGCAATTCATAAGAGTAGCAAAATTACAGTTATGAAGTAGCAACAAAAGTAATTTTATGCTGGGCTTGGTGGCTCACGCCTTTAATCCCAGCACTCGGGAGGCAGAGGCAGGTGGATCTCTGTGAGTTTGAGGCCAGCCTGGGCTACCGAGTGAGTTCCAGAACAGCCAGGGCTACACAGAGAAACCCTGTCTTGAAAAACAAAACAAAACAAAACAAAAAAATTATGGTTGAGAACTATATTAAACGGTCACAGCATTAGGAAGATTGAGAACCACTTCTCTAGATCCGATGCTGGGTTAAATTTTAACATTTAGATAACATTTGAAAGTAATGGAGCTGATATTAAGAAACAGCCATTCTTTAGGGAAGCAGCATCAGCTGTCACCTAACAATCTGAGCACTCATGGGCTCAAATGCTGCTGCACAGACAGCTCAGGTGTTTGGATATTTTTCTAGCCTCTGTTTCCCCAATTATTTTGTAAATCAGAGGTCCCTAATTTTTTTTTTTTCGAGACAGGGTTTCTCTATGTGGCTTTTGGCTATCCTGGAACTTGCTCTGTAGACCAGGCTGGCCTTGAACTCACAGAGATCCACCTGCCTCTGCCTCCCGAGTGCTGGGATTAAAGGCCTGTGCCACCACCGCCCAGCAAGTTCCTTAATTTTTATAACTGAAAAACTACATATTTTTCATAGTACCAACTGTAGTTTTTACATACAGTTCAGATTTCTCTGTTAAAATGTAGCTATATTATCAGCTGCTTTAAAAAGATGTCTCATAGCTCTCTGTTCCCCTAGACCCAGTCTCCTAGTCTTATCCCCAACTCTGCAGCAGAACACCTGAGCAAGCCTTCCCTGCCCTGTTTACATCTGCTGTGGATCCCACAGATCCTTCCCTTCTAACCACCCCCTCCTTGCTTTGTCCCAGTGCCCAACTCCAGCAGGAACCCCTTGCTACCCCAAGAGCCACTCCTGCCAGGGCAACAAGTAGGCTGACAGAGGATCCACACCTCTCCTTCTGCTCCTCCAGATCCAATCTCCCCAGTCTCATCCCCAGCTCTGTAGCAGAAAACATGATAGTTTTCCTCTCTTCTCTGACCCTATGCCAAACAGATCATAAAGCTTTCCTCCAGCCTTCCCTGAATTCATCCCATTATCCCAGCCTCCAACACCAGAAGGCACACCATGGGAACACACCAGGCCTGGGAAACAGGTCCAGAGAAAATTCCCTACAACCACAACACTCTCCTAAAGTCCAGGGAGAAAGTAGAAACCAAAGTAAAAAACATTCCCCCAACAGAGACAAAACCAGATATAAACACCCAGAACTATAATCATCCCAATCCTAGATGCCTAGACTTCAGTGTAAAAACACAACCAATAACAGCCAGGACATTATATTTCCATTGAAGTCTAGCAACCCTACCACAGCAGGCACTGAATATTCCAACATAATTGAAAACCAAGAAAAGGACCTTAAAATCAGCTATATGAAGATGATAGAGGTCCTTAAAGAAGAAATGAATAAATCCCTTAAAGAAATACAGGAAAACACAAACAATTGGAAGAAATGAATAAATCCCTTAAAGAAAATCAAGAAAAAACAAACTAACATTTGAAGGAAACAAAACTGTTCAAGACACAAAAGTAATAAAGAAAATAAAAACTGAGGGAATTCTAAAAATGAAAAATTTAGGAATTCAAACAGGAACTACAGGAACACACTTCACCAGTGAAGTACAAGAGATGGAAGAGAGAATCTCGGGCATTGAAGATACAATAGAAAAAATTAATATGTCAGTCAAAGAAAATGCTAAATCTAAGAATTTCCTGATATTAAACATCCAGGAACTCCGGGATACTATGAAAAGACCAAATCTAAGAATAGGAATAGAGGAAGAAGAAACCCAGCTCAAAGGCCCAGAAAATATTTTCAACAAAATCATAGAAGAAAAATTTTCTAACCTAAAGGAGATTCCTATAAAGGTACAAGAACATACAGAACACCACATAGCTTGAACCTGAAAAGAAAGTCCACTGGCCACATAATAATCTAAACACTAAACATACAGAACAAAGAAAGAATATTAAAAGCTGCAAGTGAAAAAGGCCAATTAGTATATAAAGGCAGACCTATTACAATGACACCTGACTTTTCAATGGAGACCGTAAAAGCCAGAAGGGCCTAAACAGAAGTGCTGCAGACTTTGAGACGGAAGATCCCAGCCCAGACTACTATACCCAGGAAGATTCTCAATTACCATAGATAGAGAAAATAAGATATCCCAAAATAAAACCAAATTTAAGCAATATTATCTACAAACCCAGCTCTCCAGAGAATGCTAGAAGGAAAATTCCAACACAGCCATGAAAACATGGGAATTAATAATCTCAGGCCACTAAAATCAAAGGAGGGGAAACACAGGCATAAACACACACATACACCATCAAGACTCCCACCAAAAACAACAAAATAACAGGATTCAACAATCATTGTTCATTGAAATCTCTCAATATCAATGGTCTCAATTCTCCTAATAAAAAGACAAAGACTAACAGAATGGATGCAAAGACAGGACCCATTCTTTTACTGCATCCAAGAAACATACATCAACATCAAAGATAGACATTACTTCAGGGAAAAGGCTATTCCAAGCAATGGACCTAAGAAACAAGCTAATAGAGCCATTTTAATAGCTGACAAAACAGACTTCAAACCAAAACTAATCAGAAGAGATAGGGAAAGACACTACATACTCATCAAAGGAAAAATTCACCAAAATAACATTTCAATTCTTAGCATCTCTACCCCAAACACAACAGCACCCACTTTTATGAAAGAAACACTGCTACAGCTTAAATTACATGTTGACCTTCACACACTGATGTAGCAAGCTCTTTCATTAGACTTTCTTGGACCACCAGCCTGCAAATAATGACACGGAGACTTATTATTAATTATGAAAGTTTGGCCTTCAGCTTTGGCTTGTTCCCAACTAGCTCTTATAACTTAATTAACCATATTTTTTAATCTACATTCTGCCAGGTGGCTGTTACCTCTCCTCTGTCCATATGTCCGACTTGCTCCATGTCTCACTGGCATCTCCCTGCCTCTCTTCTTCCCAGAGTTCTCTCTCTCCCTCGAAGTCCCGCCTATTCTCTCCTGCCTAGCCCATTCAGCTCTTTATTATACCAATCACAGTGATACATCTTCATAAAGTGTAAATAAATATTCTGCAACACACTGATAGTGGGAGACTTCGGTACCACACTCTCACAAAGAGACAGGTCATCTAGAAAAAAAATAAAAGGAAAAATGCTACAGCTAACATGTTGTAAACCAAATGGACCTATCAGATATTTACAGACCATTTCACCCAAACACAAAAGACTATACCTTCTGTGCACCTCATGGAACTTTCTCCAAAATTGACCACATACTTGGACACAAAGTAAGTCTCAACAGACACAAGAAAATTGAAATAATTCCCTTAATCCTATCAGACCACCATAGATTAAAGCTGGATATCAACAACAACAGAAATCTTAGAAACTCATGGAAACTGAACAACTCTCTACTGAATGAAAAATGGGGTCAAGAAAGAAAGAAACTAAAGACTTTCTAGAAATGAATGAAAATGAATACACATCATACCCAAATTTATAGGACACAATAAAAGTAATTCTGAGATGAAAGTTTGTAGCCCTAAGTAAAAAAATAAAAATAAAAATAAAACGAGAGATCGCATACTCAAAACTTAATAGCACACGTGAAAGCTCTAGAACAGTGGTTCTCAGCCTCTGGGTATTACATTGCAAAACAGAAGTAGCAACAAAATAATTTTATGGTAAGGGGTCACTACAACATGAGGAACTATATTAAAGGGTCACAACATTAGGAAAGTTGAGAACCACTGCTCTAGAGCAAAAAGAAGAAATCACAATGAAAAGGAGTAGATGACAAGAAATAATACTAAGGACAGAAATCAATAAAATAGATACAAAGAGAACAATACAAAAAAATCAATGAAATAAAAAATTGGTACTTCGAAAAAAATCAATAAAACTGATAAACCCTTATCCAAATTAACTAAAAGGCATAAGAGAGACAATATCTAAATTAACAAAATCAGAAAGGAAAAGGGGGATATAACAACAGACACTGAGGAAATCCAGATAATCAAAAGGACACTTTAAAAATCTGTCCTCTACAAAATTAAAATCTAAAAGAAATAGATAGATTTCTCAATATATACCACTTACCAAAGTTACATCAAGATCAGATAAGCCATTTAAACAGACCTTTAACCCCAGAGTGAAATAAAAGCAGTCATTAAAAGATGGCTCAGGAGTTAAGAGCACTCACTGCTTTCCCAGAAGACCTGGGTTCAATTCCCAGCATCCATGTGGCAGCTCACAACTATCTAGCTATAGTTCCAGGGGATCCAACACCCTCACACAGACATATATGCAGACAATAACATCAATGCAC
>LZPO01044446.1:245740-275262 GCA_001675575.1 Neotoma lepida | reverse complement strand
ACACACACACACACACACACACATACACACACACAGAGAGAGACCTTGAAACACAAAGCTCTAAATGAGATGTCTCCATCAAATCCCTCCCCTCAGAGCTCAGGAAACCACTAGGAAGAAGAAGCAGGAGTTGGAGACAGAAGAGATGGAGGACACCAGGAGAACAAGGACCTCTAAAATAACTGAGCAAATCTCGTATAAACTCACAGAGATTGAAGCACACAGGGCCTACATAGGTCTGCACCAGGTCCTCTGCATATATATATACATATTTTTTTTTGGTTTTTCAAGACAGGGTTTCTCTGAGTAGCCCTGGCTGTCCTAGAACTCACTCTGTAGATCAAGCTGGCCTCAAACTCAGAGATCTGCCTGCCTCTGCCTCCCAAGGATTAAAGGCATGCACCAACACCACCTGGCCCTCTGCATATTTATTATAGTTTTCAGTTTAGTACTTTTATGGGACTCATGTAAACAAGTGGGTCTCTGATTCTTGTGCCTTCTCTTGGGGCTCTTATTTTTCTGTTGGCTTGGCTTGTCCAACTTCAACATGATGTTTTTCATTTTATCTTATTATATTTTATTTTGTTGTTAGCTCCTAGAAGCCTGTTCTTTTCTAATGAGAAACAGAAAGGGAATGGATCAGGATAAGAGAGGAGGTGGGGAGGAACTGGGAGGGAGAGGAAACTGAATTCAACTGTATTCAGATTATATTGTATGAGAAAAGAATCTGTGTTTAATAAAAGGCAGGGAAGAATTCAGAAGGTGCTGGCACACATCTTCAGTACCAGCACTCAGGAGGCAGAAGCAAGTGGATCTCCCAGTTCAAGGTCAGCCTGGTCTACAGAATAAGTTCCAGGACAGCTAGGGCTACACAGAGCAACCCTATTTCAAAAAGAAAAACAAAAAGCAGGGAGGGGGAAGAGAAAAAAAAAAACACCTATTAGCCAAGCATGGTGATACACACCTTTAATCCCATATATCACCATGTCTGCCCCCCAAAAATCCTTGTTCTTTTAAAATTGAATTGATACATAATCACTGTTTTCAGTCCTGAAGAATATGAACTGTTGTGTTTCTATATAAAGTATCACAGTGATAATTAGCTTTATTAAATGCTAGGGGCTGGCAAGATGGCTCAATGGGTAAAAGTGCTTGTCTTAAAACCCGACTTACCTGAGTTTTATGAAAAAACTGACTCACTTGAGTTGTCCTCTGATTTCCACATGTGCTCTCTGGCGTGCTCATATGTACACATACACATACACAATAATAAATACACGTAATACAAATAGTTTTTAATTACTATGTTTCAATGTGACATTATTTTTATGGCTTAATGAGGTCTATATTATTTTTTTAAAGATTTATTTATTATGTATACAGAAGAGGGCACCAGATCTCGTTACAGATGGTTGTGAGCCACCATGTGGTTGCTGGGAATTGAACTCAGGACCTCTGGAAGAACAGTCAGTGCTCTTAACCTCTGAGCCACCTCTCCAGCCCAAGGTCTATGTTATTAAAGTAAATGAAAAGCTATTTTTTTCTCTAGGTTCTGGAGCCCTGGGCCACCTGGCATGAAAGGATAAGGTCCACCAAAGTCATCTTTCACTTACACATGTAGCCAACAGTGCCAACTCTTCCTCGAACCAGCTCCCCTTCTGGGACTTCCAGAGCTAGACCAAGATCTGAAATTCGGATGTGTCCTGTGTGTGTTCAAAGACAATGTACAGATCATGAGAAGAAGTAACAGCACCTTAGTAACAATTATAACTTGGTGGCAAAGTCCATCTAAAAAGCATTGATGAGGGCTGAGGATATAGCTCAGTAGTAGAACACTTGCCTAGCATATTCAAGGCTCTAGATTCCATGCCTAGTGCTGCAAAACACATATAAACACATGCCAAATATGTATAAAAAATAGAAGTATCTAAAAGTTACATTAACCTTTACACATGTAGTGAAATTTCATATAACACAGTGAGTTTCACTAACAGCAAGAAATTAGATTTATACTTGAAGAAGCCCTTTAACCAGATAATCACCAGATAAAAACAAAGGTACCATATTTATTATTTCCTTATAACTACCAGTGGAAATAATGAAGTTAAGATCCTTTACTTAGAGACCTCAACTATGCAAATGTTTTATGTATAGAAGGGCATAAATGNTTGTTAAATTCCTATGAAAGTAACAAATTACAAAAAAAAATTTCTTCTAAAAATACTTGCCGTTGGATTTAGACTCATCCTATTAAAACAGCTAGTAAACTACTCTGTGTCCTACAAAATAACATGNCCTCTTCCTCCCTCTCTTTTAAAGCAATTTCAATGCCAACTCTAGAGAGCAGTGCAGCACATCTTGGCACAAATCCCAAGCTTAGAGTCGGATGCGGCAAACAACCTGGGAAAGTTACTTTTTCCAGCCCCTTTCCTCTTGATCGGGTNGGTACATAAGTTAGGTAACAAGCAGAAAGCAGTGGCAGAAGTAGACATAAAGCTATCTACGGATTAATTCCCCATATTTGCCTTCAGGACTCAGCCACATGGGCCTGTTCTCTGTAGCAATCACTCTGGCTCTGGCTCTGGCTCATGGTCTCTACTATACAAAAAGAGCCTTTTCAGCCACTAAGAATTATTAAACAGAAGCTCCTTCTCAATATTGCTAACCTAGTTAGTGTAAACACAGCCAGCATCCTAGCAATAGGGTTTGTCCTCAGATCCAGAGACACCAAAAGCAGAAGCACTGGTGATGCTGACAAGGGTTAGTCCCCATCTACACCACAGGTCCTATAACAGCAGTCCACACCCCTATCATATCTGTGACATATGATGTGATCTATAACAAGAGGACAGCACTGAACGCAGCATGCCAAGTTCAGAGAGCTGAGGAGTAAAGAAAAATAAATACGGGTCAATAGCAAAAAAGCAGGAGGGCAAATACTCACTTTGGGTTTATTTTCACCTACTTCAAAACATCCATCATTAACATCTGGCATCACTGCTTTTACATAAGTACAGGTGATGGCAATGCATCTGTTTGGGTTGTTTTTTACTTTTGTTTTTGTTTTGTTTTGTTTTTTGAAGAACACATCCCAAAGAGTTTCTTTCAGTTATTGTTTCCAGTCTGCATTAGCTGGCTATGTCCACGTTAGCTTTCAAGTACATGTGTCCCTCTGACAGGTCTACACTTAAGCATGAAGGCCTCTCTTTACTTACCATGATCATCAAGGAGGATATTCTCTGGCTTTAGGTCTCTACAAGGAAAGAAACAACAAAAAGCTGTTATTCAGAAGTCAGTGCTGTAATTCCTGAGTACTGAGAAGAAACAGTCACAGATATCTTGATGGCAAAAAGCAGTAGCTAGAAAGGCAGAAAGTAAAACCACCCTCTGTGCAATCCGAGATGTTACAGGCTTCAGACACAACTACAAGTAGCTCAAAAACACTACAAAATTTGCTAAGCATAGTGATGTATGCCTATAAAAATCAAAAAGAATTAATCTCAGGAAGCATCATACACACGTTAAATATAAAATGAACTTCTTTGAATAGTCCTGCCAACTTGAAGACATTTTAGTGGTTCTGTATGCAGGACTGAGTAAGGAAAGCAATTAGTCCTTAATGAACATTGCTCATTCTGTCTTGTTAATATATTTTAAAATGCATTACATTTCATGAAAAGGTACTTTCAAAGGCTTTATATTTAATTATGACTCCACATTTGAGGACAGTCCAACTTCCCTAAGTACCTCTGTCAATCTGTAGACTCATCAATAGAGCACAGTAAGAGGACAATCTGAAGCCAGCAGTACAAGACAATACCCTAGAAATAATGCCATAGCAGCAAGATGAGCCAGAGGACCAACACAGGAAAATCCCAGAGATCCAAAGTGAGCACCTGCCAGCAGCAGGCAGCTGGTCCCTGCCATCTGCTCAGGAGGCTCATGGTGGATATCACTGCTGTCAGGGCAGAAGGGCCAGGGTAGAGAGCGGGTAGGGAAACCATGTGACCTGGCAGGGGCTGCTGGCAGGGGCTGTTTTCCAGTGGGCACATATGCATTCAATCTCTCAGTACAAGAATAGTGAGCATTTTTGTTTNTTCCTTTCTATCTTTCTGGTAATAAAAAACCCTATTAAACATTACTAAAAACTAACCTACTCTTGGCATGGAATTTTTACAATCTCATTGATTCCTATCCTTTCCAGTCATCCTCCCATCTCCCACGTCTCAGAGGACCCAACTCATACTCCTCTGCTCAAATGTGGCCTGCCATCACTATGGCTCTGGTTATGATGAAAATCTCAGTCCTACCCTGAGTCCTCCTGATTCAGATGTACACTTCTGCCTGGTCCTTTGTGATCTATAGGTCATTAAAGTGTTAGGAGCTAGCCCTGTGCCTGGCCATCTATATGATCAGCTATACGATCAACTGAAGATACTATTGTGAGCCAGTAAACATCATCTATCTCCACCCTATCACCCCTCCCCCAAAAAGCCAATAACAGCCTAAACAGGAAGCTATCAAGAGAACTCTTCAAAACTGTGATAGGATGTTGAAGTGTCATGTTGTAGAATATTATTTTAAGGTGTGTTACTTTTGTTTATGTTGCATTTGTTTAGCTCTGTAAAGTAGTTACTTTGCCTGTCTAAAACAACACCTGATGGTCTAATAAAGAGCTGAACAGCCAATAATGAGGCAGGAGAGACAAATAGGTGGGGCTGGCATGCAGAGAGGATATATAGGAAGAAGCTGGGAAGAAAAAGGAAGAGAAAGCAGCAGCCAGAGAAGGAGGAGAACTCCAGGGGCCAGCCACCCAGCTACACAGCAAGCCACAGAGTAAGAGTAAGATATACAGAAGTAAAAGAATGGGAAAAGCCCAGAGGCAAAAAGTAGATGAGGTAATTTAAGTTAAGGAAACCTTGCAAAAACAAGCTAAGCTAAGGTCAGACATTTATAAGTAAGAATAAACCTCTGTGAGTGATTTATTTATTTGGGAGCTGGGTGGCAGCTCCTCGAAAGAATGAAAAACAAAAAACAACCAACAACAGTGTCACTCTCTACAATAGATGTTTCCTACAGGGTCATGGGAGGGGAAGGACTCAGCCCTGTTTAAGGGGCAGCCATTGAGAGTTTGACCACACTTCAGTGAGTATACATATAACACAAATTGGACTTGTTTTTTTTGCTCAGAGGAGGAGGTCACAGGGCAGGGGGAAGTGAATGTGATAGGTGTATGATATGAAGTCCCCAAAGAAACAATGAAAATATTACAAAAAATAAAATAAAACTACCATTAATATTTTAAAAAACCAAGAATCATTGTTGTGGGATATCTGTACACTGTATGAAGATGTATTGCTGTGATTGGTATAATAAAGAGCTGAATGGCCAATAGCTAGGCAGGAGAGAATACAGGACTTTCTGGCAGAGAAAGAACTCTGGGAAGAAAGGTGGAGATGCCATTGAGTTGCAGACTAAGTCAGATATATGGTACAGAGGAGAGGTAACTGGGAACGTGGCAGAACGTAAATTAAAAAATATGGGTTAATTAAGTTATAAGAGCTAGTTGAGAAAAAGCCTAAACTAAAGGCCAAGCTTTAAAAAGTCTCCATGTTGTTATTTGTAGGCTGGTGGTCCTGACAAGAAAGTACTACACAGAACATTTCTCTATTGTCTCTGCTTCAGCTCCTGCTTCCAAGTTCATGCTTCAGTTTCTGCCCTGACTTCTGTTAGTGATGGACTCTGACTTGGAAGTGTAAGCCAAATTCTTTCCTTCTCCAGAGCGTTGGCCAGAGCACTTTATCACAGTGACAAAAACTAAACTAGAACTACAACTGTTGCAATAATACATGCTGAACACAAATCAAAAATCTGAAATCTAAATGCTTGTAACTCTGACATACTGTGGTCCATGGTCTAGATCCAAAATAATAACATTAACCATCTATCACTGAATACCCACTGTATGTCATGACTGTGGACTGTATATACTCCGTCTCTAGCCATTTTCACAAAGATTCTCCAAAGTAAGTACAGATGAGGCAATACACTTGAGGTGTTGCAAAACTGAGTGGAGACATACTAGGAGACAAGCTATGATATTGGATGTGTGTTGCTAAGTAAGCACCAGGGCACTAGACCACTAAGTGTTGCTTTTCAAACCCTTCTTCATAAGCTTTATTTTTCCAGGCTTTTGATGAAAGTAAATAGCTCTTTTCAAACCATCCCTGAGATTGGGNACAACATATTTTAGGAAAGAGGACACTGAACACAACATGATGAGAGATGATATGCCCTTGTAAGTAGTTAGGGCGTTCCAGCCCCTCAACTGTAAAGGGTTTATTAGATGCAGTCTCTTGGCTCCTTTTGGGTTGAATGGTGATGATCTAATCATAATCCTAAGACAGGAAGATAGACTATTTGGCATATCCATGAGTTGAAGATAAATAACATTGTATTTATTTTTTACAGCTGAAACTGCAGGATTCCCTGCTGGCTTGTATACAACATATATGTAATTGTTGGACTCTCAGGTGTGCTAACATTCATCCTATACGACACCAGCTCACTTTTCTGGTTCCATATTCCTATTCCTGTTGAAGATAGTACTTTTCCATCTGAACTCCATTTCCCAACCTGTTACTGAGTTTTGACTAATCATGAGATAGCATAACTGAAGATACTCTTGAACTAGCATGGATCACCTATCACCTGTCACACCTCGTGTTAGTCCACACTTGCTGCCCTGCCGGCCACCCCAGCATGGCCTTGTGCAAGGTTTTCTGTTTTTCATTGATGCCTCAGGTGAATGTCATCAGCCTCTTTTGGGGAGTAAGACTAAGCCTGAGTAGACAAGAGCCACACTAAAGAAGAATGCTGATCTGCTGCACCTGTGTTGTGAACAATGTGTGAGGCACACTTGAGAATGACACTAAGAGGACATGGGGCTGGCACAAGCACTCTGGATTAACTGAAACTTCAGTGCAGCCTCAACATTTAGACCAAGATTTTAAAAAGGATCTGGTACTCCAATCTCAAGGCATCAAGAAAGTGGATGCTGTTCTGAAATAAATGATAGGTAAGCATAGAGCAAGGCTGCTGTTACCTCCAAGCAGGACCCAAATTAATCTTGACAAGCCCTGGCTAACATCTGTCTTAGGGAGTAGTGACACTACTACAGAGAACTCTACATCTCAATGAGCAGGCTCAGATTACAGGGAGTTTGTCTCTAGAAACCTTTTAAATGTTTGTAAGAAACCACCCCTCTCCCCAAAAAAGTAAAGATATGACAGCAGCCTGTAATTACAGAACTCAGGAACAGGATGTCTGTACCTAGGGCAAGATGGTCAGCTAGACTAGCTGGAACTGGTGAGTTTCGAATTCACCAAGACCCTGCTACAATAAATAAAGAGTGATTAAGAAAGACAACCAATGTCAATTTGGAGCCTCCACATGCATGTATACATATATGAACATGTACCTACACATACATGTGCACCCATACACACACAAACTAGCATATACTCATGCACAACTGAGAAAGTGTGTGTGTGTATGTGTGTGTGTGTGTGTGTATGTTGGATTTAAGATCCTTTCAAATTTCAGATACTAGGATTAGAGATGTTCAAATCATATTATATAGAGAACTACTTAGAAAGCAGCAGAAATTCTAACCTAGAAGAATATGGTTCATAGCAGTTCTTACAAACATTTTTAAAAAGCACTATCCTTTCCTTAGCCTTACAAGTTTCAGAAGGGATAAAAGAAATCCACAGTCTATCTTTCAAACTACTCACTATAGATTCTAACATGTGTCTTCATTCAATGTCACTGCCCTGCTCCATCAGCAGGATATATGCTTTGGGGGTGGGGCATATCTCTTGCCTTATCTCCCAGAGTATGTCCTAGCATGCAGTTCAGGGATGCATCTGGCTACTGATTAACCTCACAGGACAACAGTCTTCTACACTGCCTAAGGGCCTATTTGACCAACTCACCACTGGAAAACTTTTAAGTCCAACTGTACCCTCCCTCCCCTTTCTTTTCTCCTCCACATCAGACTATTACTACCACCCTCCCTCTTCCTTTTCCTTTTGCCTTATTCTTTGGAGGCAGGGTATCACAGTGTAGACCAGACTGTTCTCAAACTCTCCATCCTCCAACCTCAGCCTCCCTAAGTGCTGGGATTGCAGGGGTATGCCAATGACCCTTTCTCCACTGCATGAAGAAGGGAGTTGATCACACCTGCAATCCCAGTATTAGGGAGGCTGAGGCAGGAGGAGGGAGAGTTTGAGAACAGACTGGTCATTGGCTTTTCAATCCACAATTCATTCACAAGACAAAGAGATCCATCCAATGAACAGCTAAATATTCATTTCCTTAGTAACTTTATAATAACATTTTCTCTGAATTGCTTACAACTACAGCATTCCAAGTAGATGAAATCTCATGGTCTACATCTTATTTAATAAAGGACAAGCAAAATAGAACACTCCATTGAAACTACCAATCAAGACTTCAGTTTTCTTCTTCTGTTATAGAAAGGACCAGAACCCTAGAGCCTCCTGGACCCATATTCCTCCCTCATTCCTCTCTGTGAATGAATGCCATCCTATTGGGAAGATAAAATGACAATGTATGCTGTGATAGTTAGTGTTCATTGTCAATTTAACAATATCAAGAAAACCCTGGGAAGTAGGCCTCTGACCACCCCTGCCAGAATTTATCCAGATTTCATTAATTGGAAGACATGCTCACTGTGGTCAGCACGACCCCCTGGCTCAATCCTGGCCTATATGAAAGAGGTATCTTGATAGAGGGAGCCATCATGGGGTTAGGGAAAAATCTGGTGCTAGGGAAATTCCCAGGAATCCACAAGGACGACCTGAGCTAAGACTCCTAACAATAGTGGAGAGGGTGCCTGAACTGGCCTTCTGTAATTAGATTGGTGACTATCCTAATTGTCATCATAGAACCTTCATCCAGTAACTGATGGAAGCAGATGCATAGATTCATAGCCAAGCACTGGGCCCAGCTCTGGAAGTCTAGTCAAAGAGATAAAAGAGCGATTCTATGAGCAAGGGGGGGGGTCAAGGTCATGACAAGGGAAACCTACAGGGACAACTGAACCAAATTCATATGAACTCACAAACTTTAGACCGACAGCCATGGAACATGCATGGGATCAGACTAGACCCTCTGCATACGGGAGACACTTGTGTAGCTTGGTATGTTTGAGGGGCCCCTGGCAATGAGATCAGGATCCATCCCTGGTGCATGAGCTGGCTTTCTGGAGCCCATTCCCTATGGTGGGATGCCTTGCTCAGCCTTGATGCAGTGGGGAGGGGCTTGGTCCTGCCTCAAATGAATGTACCAGGCTTTGCTGACTCCCCATGGGAGCCCTTACCTTTTTGGAGGAGGGGATTGGGATGGGGAGGAAAGGCTGGGGGGAGCGGGAGGATGGATGAGAGGGGGATCTGTGGTTGGTATGTAAAATGAATAAAAAAATTTTAAATAAATAAATAAAAGAAATAAAAAGTAAAACTACCATCCAAGAAAAAAAAAGGAAAGAAAGAAAGGTTTAAAAGGCCTGAGGTAAAATGTAGATGAAGAGAAACAGGTTAAATTAAGTTATAAGCTAGTGGGACAAGCATAAGATAAGGCTAAGCATTCATAACTAATAATAAGTCTCTGTATCATGATTTGGGAGCTGGTTGGTGGCCAAAGAAAAATCCAATTACAGTGACCTGCTCCCTCAAGTTCCAATTGCGTAGCTCAAGTTCCAACTTCCCAGCTATGAAGGAGTATAACACGGAACTGTGAGCTATAATAAACTTTTCTCCCTTAAGTTGCTTTTGCCAGGGCATTTTATCACAATAATGGAGAAAGAAACTAAGACAAAGCCCAACTACTCTAAAATGCTACATGTTCTGCAGGTGAATGTTTCTTGTTCAAGTTAGTTCAACACCAGCATGGTTTTGATATTCACAGCACGCTGCTTCCTAACTACAGTGATACCCAGAAACAAACAAACAAAAATGCAAAGGTATCATTGGCTCATCTCTGTGAGGTCAAATTTGGACTGCAATTCTGGTTGAGCAATTCCTCTTTGGTCACCAACATTAAGAGATATGGTCTAAGTCCGTGTGGCCAACCAACTCTGTCTTACAGAAGTGAGCCACAGTGGTTTTTAAAAGAAATATAATTAATTCAGTGTGAATTTGGCCCTAGTGGAAATGAAGAAACTTCAAATTTGAGAAATAAACCCTCTCTCCATCTACTGATTCTAGACAAAACTTCCATGGCCATTCAATAGGAAATTATTGAATATTCCATTCAATAGGAAATGAGAGTACTTTCAAAACATGGTGTTGGGCTGTATATTAACAAGTCCTCACTGCATTCCACACTATCCTAAAAACTTAGTTAGCAAGTATTAAAAAATTTAAACTCTTACAAGAAAATGGAGGAGTCAATGATTTATTAGCTATGGTACCAGACATGATAGATAAAAAGAAAAATTTATGAACTCAACTTGTTCATAACATTTTTTTCATTTCAAAAGACACCATTAAGGAAATGAAAAGCCAAACCAGAGGGAATGGGGAAATGGCTAAGTTAGTAAAATGCTTGTCTTGCAATCATGAGAACCTGAATTTGATCACCAGAACCCAAGTAGAAAGCAAGATGTGGGGCTGGAGAAATAGCTCAGTGGGTAAGAGCACTGGCTGTTCTTCCAGAGGACCTGGGTTCAATTCCCAGCACCCATATGGCAGCTCACACCTGTCTGTAACTCCAGCTCCAAGGGATCCGACACCCTCACAGGTGTACATGCAGTCAATCCACCAATGCACATAAAATGAATAAATCTTTAAAAAAAGGAAAGAAAGAAATCAGGATGTGCATGCTTGTAATCCCAGCAATGTCAAGATGGGAGACCGACAGATCCCTGAAGCTTGCTGGCCAGTCACCCTAGTCTACTTGGTGAAGTTCCAGGTCAGTTAGAAACTCTGTCTCAAACAGAAGGAGGAGGCAGCTGAGAAACAATCCCTTGAGACTATACTCTGACTTCCACATTCATCCACACACACCTACATACACAAGGACAAGCATGCATGTGCGCATACACACACACAACACAGAGATAAGAGAGGGGAGAAAGGGAAGGAAAAGAAGGTGGACAACAATAGAGGAATTTTTTTAATTATATAGGGTAAAGAACTTGATTCCAGAATATTTAAAGAAAAATTCAACTCAGTAATAAGACAACATATAGCCCAATTTTAAAATGTGCCAACTATTTGAATAGAAATTTTACCAAAGAATATTTAAGAATGGACAGTAAAAGTTTAAAAGAATGGCCAATGCTAGACTTTTTGTCACTGTGACAGATACGGAGAGAAACAGTTTAAAAGATTATCAGTTTAAAAGTTTAAAAAGTTTAAAAGGCCCACAGCCTTAGGACCTGGCTTCATTGCTTTTAGGACTTTGATGAAAAAGAACATCATGATATAATGAAGAACATCAGAGTATATATGACAGAAGGGTCTGCTCACCTCATGGTAGGCAGAAAGCAGAGAACTGAACAGGAAGAGTCCAGGGACAAGATATATCCTTCATCCCTTCAAAAGCATACCTATAGTGACACACTGCGTAACTGTGGGCAGCTGGGATGTCTGGTAAGAGTGTGAGAGTGAAGAACTGAGCTAGACAAACATAATTATTTGTTTTGTAATTTTTTGTTTCATTTAAACTGAAAGTTGACTTCTTAAATCAAGAAATGTTTTTGCAGCTGGGTGGTGGTAACACACGCCTTTAATCCCAGCACTTGGGAGGCAGAGGAAGGTGGATCTCTGTCTCTGTAGTTCAAGACCAAGTTCTACAGAGCAAGTTCCAGGACAGCCAGGGCTGCACAGAGAAACCCTGTCTCAAAAAACAAACAATAATAAATACAGAGTACAATTATCTTCTATCAAGACTCTCCCAACACATACACTTGATTTCATTCACTTGATTTTTGTTTTCTGTTAAATATTTTCAATAGAATGTTATAAGGCAGAGGTATCTGAGGTATTAAAGCAACCATGACAGCTCAAGGATCACACAAGCAAGCCTTGGTTGCCAGGATCCTGTTTTGCACTTGTGGGCCTGGGCAACTCATTGCTTGTGCCTATGGAGTATTACAACAGCCTCACTGCCTGACAGCACTCCTGAGCCATCCTGAGACAGGTATTTGGTGACTTCTTGTTTCAGAAATTCTATCTGAACAAATACAAGAGGGCTCTGGAGAGAGAAAAAAAAAATGGAGTACTCCTTTAAAATGTGAGATAAAAGGCCCTATGACACAATGGCTTCTCCTAATGTCCTCACCTTTCATCTACATAAATAAGATAAAAATCAACAGACATAGCATAGGACCTAGAAGGCCCTCAACTAATTCTGTCTGTCTCCTTCCAAACATATGGGTTCCAGTGAACGGTTATGTTGGCTTTTACCAGAATGCTCACAGAAGCCCTTCCATCCTGGTGAGGCTACCCTTTTCCTCCCACTGTCCAGCCTCATTAAAAGCAGGACTCCTGGAAAGATTCACAGGAGTTGATCCCATGCAAATGTATGAAAAGAATAAAGCTCACCTTGGCAAGACTCAAGCATGCCACAGTAACTGCTTGAAGCAAGGCATCCTGGCACTGTGCCACCTCCTGTAGGCTCTCAATTGAATTAATTGAATTAATTGAATTAATTGAAGCCCTGCCATGTTCCTTACATAGAAGTTCTTCCTTTTTGCTGATTTTCAGAATGCTGAAAATTCAAACATTTTAAACCATATTGTCTCTCTAGATCATGGTTTTGAAAGTTCATGTCTAGTGGTGCTGCATACCTTTAATCCTAGCAGAGGTGAAGCTAGGAAGATCTCTATGAGTTTGAGGCCAGCCTGGTCTACATAGGAAGTTCCCGGGCAACCAAGACTACATAGTGAGATCCTATCTCAAACAAAACAAAACAAAACCTCATCTCTCTGGCACATGGTTTAATAAAAATTGCTAGGTTGCAACCTCTGAAAACAGGAAAGAAGACATTAAAAACAAACAAAACACCTTTTCCTCAAGGTGTACCAGTGTTTAAACAGAAGAGAGGACCACTTTTAGAAGCTCAAAGTCATTCATTCATTCACAAAACACTCAGGGTACCTCTGAAGGTAAGCACTGTGGATACAGAAGGAGGGAGACACAGACCAGCTCCTCAATCACACNTTCTCTGTGGTACTAACTGAAGGCCAAGTAGCCACCAAATTAAGAAAATGAGACTCCTCCAGACAACCCAGGAATTCATCTGGAGGTCTCAGCTGAAGTCCCTTGTAAACCTGATTTACTCCAGGAGTAACCCAGAATCCAATGCCCTCTAGATTTGATCCTTAAATCAGTGTGACCTGGCTCTACCTCTAAATAACAGCAAACAAGGTATGCTCAACAGATGTGACACCTTTGTCTCTAAGGAATCATGGTCAGGGCAGTAATCTCCCCCTTGCTCAGTAACTGAAGGTAAGGCTGTATCAGTTCCTCTGCAGTGCTAGTGTCTGGTCTGTGGGAGACAGAGAAAAACTGAAGGTCAATCACTGTAGCATGAACAAGACCAGGAACTCTTGAGAAGCTCACAGGCTGATGTGACCAACTCCTCCAGAGCACTATAGGGATGCTGGAGAGACAGCACTCATGCTGCTAGGGAGAGGATGTGGTGGTTTGATCAACAATGACCCCCATAGACTCATATATTTGAATGCTTAGTCACCAGGGAGTGGAACTCTTTGACAAAAGGATTAGGAGGTATGGCCTTGTTGGAGGAAGTGTGTCATTGGGGGTGGGCTTTGAGGTTTCAAAAGCCTATGCCAGGCCTAGTCTCTCTCTGCTTTTCTCTGCTTACAGATCAGGATATAGCTCTCAGCTACTGTCCCAGCGCCAGCCTACAGAGTGCCATGCTCCCTGCTATGATGATAATGGACTAAATCTCTGAAACTGTGAGCAAGCCCCCAATTAGGTGCTTTCCTTTATAAGAGCTGCCTTGATCATTATGTCTCTTCACAGCAATAGAACAGTGACTATGACAGAGACATTACTGAAATAACTCAGGAAAGACAAGCAGAGGTCCTCTTATCGATGGGAAGAGGGGTTGCAATGAAGAAGACATCCACAGAGGGACACATTGCCAAGACTGGAGTTATAAAAACTTTTTACATGTTCTGGAAACCACATATACACTTGCATAACAAGGGCTGAGGAGAGTGATGTGGGTCATCAGGAAACAAGGCTGGAGAAGTCAATAAGAAGCTAACTACTTAAGGGTCTCAACACCTGATGAAGAAGGGTCCCACACCAGAGGAAGATGAGATGGGGTCAGATCTGCATTCAAACATGCCTTGTCAGGATCTCCTGGAAAAAGCACTGGGGCAACACAGGCAGTATGGAGACCAATGAAAGTCTCTGTCAGTTGGCTCGCAAGAGAAAGACATGGACTAAGCTGCTCACCATGGAAAATAGAGACTGATGGAGATATTCCTAAGTAAAGTGATGGCCAACTGAGTGGAGAAGATGAGAGCAAGAGCTACATAGATCCCTCTGGAATTCATATGTTTTTAAAAAGGCACAAGGTTAGGAATTCTCATTAGGAGGCTGGAGAGATGGCTCAGTGGGTAAACACACTTGCTGTGCATGAGGGCTTGAGTTTGAGTGCCCGGAACCCATGTAAGCCAGGTGATTTAGCATCTTTAATCCCCTGTTCCTATGGTGAGGTGAGAGGCAGAGGCAAGAGGATCCCCCAGAAGCTCACAGACCAGCTATCACAGCAAGACCCTGTCTCAAAGAAGCTGAAAGGTGACAACTGACACCTCAAGCTGTCTTGGCCCTCCACACATGTGCTTCTGCAAACATGCACATGCACAAAAACAGTTTTTTTTTAAAGGAAAGAAATTCTTATTAGAGATTGATTGGCAGGTAAATCTCTAGAAGAGAAAATAAAAGTCCCCAGGAAGAGTGATCAATATGAGATTCATTGTATAACAACCTTAATATCTAAGAGAGCTGAGCTGTTTTCAAATTTTAAATATATTGATTGTACTAAGATAATTCTAACTACAAAGCTTAATCTGATTTTCTTAATGAAGTCTAAGATGAAAAGAAAACTTTTTTTTTTTGAGACAGGGTTTCTCTTTGCAACAGCCCTGGCTGTCCTGGAACTCACTCTGTAGACCAGGCTGGCCTCGAACTCACAGAGCTTCACCTGCCTCTACCTCCCGAGTGCTGGGATTAAAGGCATGTGCCACCACCACCTGGCTTTTTTTTTCTAAATTTATTTATTTTTATTTTATGTACATTGGTGTTTTTGCTTGCATGTATGAAGATGTCGGGTCCCCTGGAATTTGAGTTACAAATAGTTGTCAGCTGCTGTGTGGGGGCAGGAAATTGAACCTAGATCCTCTGGAAGAGCAGCCAGTGCTCTTAACCACTGAGCCATCTCCCTAGGCCCCAAGAAAACATTTTTAATACACTTGATTCTGTTGTTTTCTTGGAATATTATGAATGTCTTTATCAGAGCTGTCAAATATCTCGGAATTCTGGAAACAGGATTTCTCATGCTTACACAAATAGCACTATCTATATGATCAGCTGAAGGGAAAAGTTCTGCTTCAAAAGGACAATTTCTTAGAAGAGTAAAGACAAACTAAGAAGGAAACCAAGGTACACTTCTGACTGGCTGTGCCCTAGAGTTTAAGGGACAACTCCCACCCCTCAGAATGCCACCCAAGGCCTCCCTGTTGTCCCTTTCCCATTTCATGACAGCCAGTATGAGCCAGAGGAAGCTCCCAGTGGAAGCCAGGGCTTAGGTGAACAGGTTTCAACACTCACAGGCCTTGTCAGGTTGCACCATTCTTACCTGTATACAATTCTTTCCCTCTGCAAATCTTCCAAGCCACAGCACAGCTCTGCAGCATAGAACACAGCTCTTGGCTCCTCAAAGCCAGGATTGCCCAGGTTGTAAATGTGGTACTTCAGATCCCCTCCATTCATAATGGTTAGCACCAAACACAAGGAATCCTTGGTTTCATAAGTGTAGGCTAGACTAACCTAAAGACAACAGCATCATAAAAAACAATACACACATAAAAAAAAAATCTGCTTGTTTACTCTTGACTTACTCTATTTGCTAACAATAACCTGAATTATCGGTTAGGTTTATAATTAGAACACCCAAACACTACATGCTTCAGAAAAGTACACACCACACATCATGTCTCTTGACCTTTACTTAGCAAAGAGCTCACTGCAGCTCTGCATGGAAAGCGAATAGTTGGATACTGATTTCTCCACACTGTGGTCTGACTGTGTGACACTAAGAACTTCTGGTGCACTTGCATTCAGCAGTTCTGGCAAGAGCTTGCTGCTCCACACTCCTCCAACATTTGGATCCTCCAACATTGTTGATCTTTTTGGTTTGAGCCAAGATAGTCAGGGTATAAAGGCTTCTGATTGTGTCAGATTTTGTTGTTGCTTTGTGATGCTGAACCGTATGCCCAATCCTTAGTTTTGGAAGACTGGTTTCACTATGTAGACTAGGTTGGTCTCTAACTCATTATATAGCCAAGGCTAGCTTTGTAATTCTTTTTTAATTTACAATCAATACTCCCCATAGTTTTTCATAAATTTCGTCAGTTGCAGCCTTTTTTGTGAAATGCCTTTATGCTTTTCGTTTTGTTTTGCTTTTTGAAGAAATGAAGTTTGTCCAGGCTGGCCCGGAGCTCCTGGGATCAAGTGATCCTCCTGCCTCAGTTTTCTGAGTAGTTGGGATTAAAGGTGCGTCTAGTCAAAAGTAATATTACTTCCCTTCTTTCTCCTCTTCCTATTAGTTGGACCTAGTGCCTCATATCTGTCAGGCAAGTACTCTCCCACAGTGCTACATACTCAGACCCTGGTAAGTTTTTCCACACCTTTCTATGGTCTTGTACGACAATTCAAACACAAACGTATACATGCACACATGAACTCACCCTGCTGGGATTTGGGTTGTGATTATACTTAACTCATTTAATCTGTAGATCAACAGAGAAGAGGCAGCATCTTCACAACACTGAATCACCCAGTCTGGGAACATGTTCCCCTTTCTGTTAAGGCATTCTTTAATTTCTTAGAATAGCATCTTACAGTTCTAAGTATAGAAGTCCTGCATATTTTGTAGGACTTTTGCCTAGACTTTGATGACTCTTGGTGCTACTATAAATGTTCTTAATACACTTTTCATTTTGACCCCAGTTTAAAAAAAAAAAAACCTGGGCATGGCCATGAATACCTATAATCCTAGTCCCGGGGTGGAGGGGAGAAAGAAGGATTGATGAGGCTTGGTGGCCAGCTAGCCTAACTGGGAAAAAACAAACAATAAACAAACCAGCAAATTCCAGGTTCAGTCAGAGACTGTGTCTCAAGAAAATAAGGTGAAGGGTAATAGAGTAGGATACTCAATATCCTTCTCTGGCCTCTGTAAGAATGTACATAGGAGCCGGGGTAGTGGCGCACGCCTTTAATCCCAGCACTCAGGAGGCAGAGGCAGGTGGATCTCAGTGAGTTCGAGGTTAGCCTGGTCTACAGAGCGAGTTCCAGGACAGGCTCCAAAACTACACAAAGAAACCCTGTCTCAAAAAACCAAAAACAAACAAAAAAAGAATATACATAGGTATATTTGGTATATACTCACATGTACAGATGGATATACAGACATATGCACACACGCCCACCTCCTAACTGCTTGTGGNTGATTCACTTCTGGTCATTTAGTTAAATCCTAGGTTGGTTATCTAGAAAGTCTAAGATTGTCTCCACTATAGTTACATTGTTCAAAAATACAATCTTTGACTCCTTTATTTCTTTCTCTAGCTCTAATTCTAACCTAATTTAACCTAACTCCTTTCCTTTATTTTTTTGCACTGGCTAGAATTTCCAATGTAATATTAAGTAGATAGTAAGAGTGGGTGTCCTAGACATGGGGGTGGGCATTCCAATAGCTCCACATGATAAATGATGTGTTCTAGAAAGTAAAGCTAGTTTGCTTACAGGTCTTGACATTTTGGTTGTAAGCTTAGCCTTTAATGGCTGAGCCATCTTTCCAGCCTTGCTTAGAGCTCTTAATCATAAATGGGATCTGGATTTTAATAAAAGTTTTCCTTACAACTATTAAAATGACTATATGGTTTCCCCACTTTATTCTGGTAATGTGATCAATTATATTAATTGATTTTCATTTCTGGAATAAATCCAATTTGGTCAACATTTTTTTTACTAAACCCTAGGAGAGTAAAGTTGCAGGTAGAGGGGAGAGGGTTGAGAATGAGGAGGGTGGGATGAAGTATCCACAGCATCCCTGCTGTCCATGTCATCATCAACTAACATATGTCGGACCAGAGTTAAACTGAAGGATTTCTTCTTCATGCTTCAAGAAACAAAGACCCTTACTTTCTTCCCTTCTGTGAATGAATATCCACCCCACATATACTTAATGCATATTAAATAATACTGAGAATCATTTATCATGCCAGCCTTGATCTAGATACCAGGAACCAGTGGCAAACAAGACACCAAAGGGTTCTGCTTTTCTATCCTATAAATATCAGACAGTGAAACACAGAATGACTAATGCAGAAATAGAAAGCAGTGATATTCAAGGATGAACAGAGGTGGCAGCCATATTCTAGAGAGAGGGCACACCCAGCTCCCAGGCCTGATGGGACATCTTGGTTAGCTGGGTGGTAGAGGCTGCAGGAGCCTGGTGCCTCAGTGCCTGAGAGGTTGGAGCAGAGTTCAATTTCACTCTCAGTGTGAAGTTGACCACAAGCCAATTAGTGTAGGAAAGTATAGACCAATTTAACTCCTTCACAAATTATTGCATCATGGGGAACAGACTTCAAGGGGCAAGTGCAGACAGAGGTGGGAACTAGGGAAAGGGTGCTGCTGCATAGATGAGGTGGCAGTGGAAAGGGTAAAGAACCTGCCAATGATTCATTGTAAACAAGAAAAAAAAAAACAGAATCACAGATAAAATGAAATATGTCTAGATTCCTTGGAAGAAGCTAAAAATATAGAAACAAAATTATGTTGTGTCATAAGCCATTAACTACTTATGTCCTTCTCATAAAGCTAAATTTGAGGTTTCTATGCTTCAAGGTAGTGCAACATGTTTAAATAGCTCTAAGATGAATGTATTTTATTAAAGACTATCATTTCATTTCATGTGAAACTGTCATAATAAACACATAGACTCATTCTTCTAAATACAGATGCTGGCTATGAAGACGGCTGGTTTGGAACATCTGTCTCTACAAAGCAGATAACCTTGATACCAAGAAATAGATGACTTCAATGAAATAAATTTTAACACTAAAAGTCATCTTATAACCATTGTTCATCCTCTGGTTTAACCAGTCTTTATACTTCAAAAGATGCTCTGAGGAATATCTAAGTAGGAGTTGGGAAACCACACTATCCAACACAGAGCCTACAACCTGGGACCACTCCTCTGTTTCACACCACTCCCCTCCATCTTCAGTTCTTATTTGCAATAGTGAGGGTGAAATTTGAAAGATCCTAAGATTGGAGTATGGTAGTTGAAGGTCCAGTGGCAAACACTTCAGGTGCAGAAAATAAAAATAAAAATAAAGAAAGAAAATCAAAGGATGGAAAAGAGACTGAGATCAGAGAGGAGAGGAAGCCCACTTTAGGAGGACTAGAAAAAGAACCTTCAAGTACCTCAAAGTCACCATGCTGATGGGCCGAGCTGATCAATGGGAGGCAGCTAATACATGAGCTTGGCTATCACAAGGGGATCAGGAATCATCAAGGTGTGAAGAAGACCTGACAGCATAGGATGGTGGACAGCATAAAACTGGTCACAAGTCACAAATCCATAGCAGGATCAGCACTGCCCTATGCTTGCCAAGCTAGAATAAGAGGGACATCATTATAAAATGAAATCATTTCCAATAGGGGACAGCAAAACTCCACAAAAACTCAGTGAAGAAACACAGCACCTGAGTCCATGACTTACTTGAATGAGAATTTACCACAGGACTGCTGACCAAAATGCTATATATAACTCAAACAGCAAACAAGGAAAGACTGTGATGGTTCAGTTTTGTCACCTTGACAGAATTTAGAATCACCTGGAAGACAGACCTCTGTGTCTGGGAGGGTGTTTCCAGAAAGGTTTAACTGAGGGAAGACCTACCGTGAGCATTGGAGGCACCATCCCAGGGCCTGGGGTCCCATACTGAACAAAGGGATAAGACAAGCTGACACCAGCATTCCTATCTTTGTTTCCTGATGCTGATGTAACGTGACTGGCCACTGTACACTCTGGATGCCATGCCTTGTCTGACGTGATAGGCTGTATCCCTTCTCAAACTGTGAGCCAAAATAAACCCTTCCTACTCAAGTTGCTTTAGATCGAATTTTTTGTTTGTTTTGTTTTTTGAGACAGGGCTTCTCTGTGTAGCCCTGGCTGACCCGGAGCTCACTCTGTAGACCAGGATGACCTGGAACTCACAGAGATCTACCTGCCTCTGCCTCNAAAGTGCTGGGATCAAAGGCATGCACCACCACCCCCTGGCCCNGGACAAGTATTTTATCACAGCAACAAGAAAAGTAACTGATACCATGACTGAAATAAGATACTTACTACAAATCTACTATGCAATTTTTCTAAGATTCTTTTTTCATTCAGAGCCAAAGTTTCACCTTTCCTCTTCTTTATTCTTTTTTTTTCTAGTTTTTTGCAGGCATACATTTTTCCTGTAGCTCGTACTTGACAGGCACAAACCTAGTTTAAGGGAGGAGGAAAAAGGGTTATATATACCTGACATTTTTAGGATATATGAAGTGAACTGTTTTCTCTATGATAATCTTCCCTGGTAAAGGCTGGACACAGCATGTGATAAGCCAAGGCCATTTGGGTATTGATAACTGCAAGTTTTCTGCTGGATCTTCCTCTGACTCCCACTTTCTTGTCAATAGTAGCTGCTGGGAGTAAAGTGAATGAAACAGTGTGCTTTATCAAGATGCAAATGTTTGTGTTTGTGTTTGTGATCATGCTGAGTCTATTTAAATATGTCCTGACATGTCTTTAGATTCTTATGAAAGCAAAAATTTTAGAATATAAAATTTAAATAATTCTGAATTTTTTTTTAATTAAAAAGTTCAAGGCTAGCCACAATGGCTCCATGTCCTCAGGAAGCTAAGGCAGTGACCATCTCTCCCCTGCCAAAGATGAAGTCAAGATGGTGACCCAAGATCACACAACTGGGAATGGCAAGCAGGACTTGCATTCAGGGCTTGCACAGCTCTGAAGTACACGCTCTTCTCACCACACTGGGCTACCTTTGGAACTAGTCATGAACCCAAATGCTTTCCACTGTGCTCACCTCAGGAAGCTGGAGACTGACTTTACAGCATTTAAAGCATAAGCAAAAGAAGTACTGTTGGCAAAATAAGTAAATTATGTTTGCCCTGCCAGCTCACTGGGCTAGGGGGGCATGTGAGGAACTGGGACTGAAGGGGAACTGCAACAGTCCCTGTACTGACTCAGTAGGTCTCCTTATGACAGACATTCAGAGTAGAAACAGGCTGTTCATTGTCCTCTGTGGCTTGACTTAGAGCCTAACACACCCACAAAAAGTCTGCAAAGAACTACCACAAAAAGCTAATTTGTTTGAAAACCCAAGTAAATGTATCCAAATGTAATCTAGAGGAAATCTTTCACAGTAATTAAAGTTTGCTCATGTGATGCTATTGAATCAATCTTAAATCATGTATGTTCATGATTATAACTAGAATTTCATTTCTTATAAACATGAGACCCAGCTCCCTAAAACCTCTTTTCCTCTACTCCTTGCCAAAACCTAATCTTTGTACCCGGAGATGGAGAACAGCATGAGCTCAAGAGAGAAGAGTCTCTGGTTTAGGACATATTCCACAGAGGAATGGCTCCTGACAGACCATCCCCAGGAAGGGCTTGCAACAGTGTTTGGTGAATTGGCCAAATGCAAACATGTAAGTTGTAAAAGTCTCCAGCTATATTGGGATACACTCCAATACAGAGTGATGGCAATTCTGGCCCACTTCCTTCACATTAACATACATGAAATGGCTGACAGAGCTTACTTGAGCACAGTAACTCTGAATTGAGGCAATGTTGGTGGATTCTGTTTTTGTTTTAAAGTAGAATTTGAGTACATGTATGATTTAAATCACATATGGGCAATATAACCTGCTTCTGATTTTAAAGTGTTAGTTCCCAATGGCTTGCCTCTCTCTTGGGGAATTGGAAATTCATAGGCTGAATATGATCACTCCAGATTATTAATGGGGCAATTAATGTCTCTTTAAATTATCACATCAGAAATGTGCCCTATTCTCTATCTAGCTGCTACAAGTGATCTCTATCCAGGACAGCCATCATATTTAAAACCTATCCCTCATGAATCTGTGTGGAGTTTGCCTAGGATTTTCTGAGTTCATAAAAGGTGTTGGATATCATACTCAAGGCTTTGCACATGGGAAGCTAGGACTGTACCATGTTCTATGTCCCTAGGTCTGAACTTTTTTTTTCTCAGATAGGGTCTCACTATATAATCAAGCTAGTCTAAAACTTGCTATCTTCCTAACTCCCATTTATAGACACATATCATCACAAGAGGTCCTGNACACCTTTTAATGCAGGTATAAGGTATATCTATACCTATACTGGTTAGCTTTTATCAACTTGATGCAACCTGGAACTTAGAACAGGGAATTTCAATTGAGGAACAGCCTCCATCAGATTGCCCTGGGGCATGTCTGTGGGTTATCTTCTTGATTGTTAATTGATAGAGGAGGGCATAGCCACTTTAGGAAGTTCCACCCCTGGGCAGGTGGGCCTGGGCTGTATGCAAAAGCTGGCTGAGCTCAACCCAGAGGAAGGAAGGCAGTAACAGAATTCATCCATGGTACTGCTTCAAACTCCTGCCTTGAATTCGTACTGTGGCATTCCCTGACCTAGGGTCTAAGGTCTAAGACATAAAAGTGTAAAAGAAACCAACCCTTTCTCCCTAAGGTCCTTTTGGTCCAAATTTTATCAAGGCAGGAGAAAGCAAACTAGGGCAATGTCTAAACACAAGTGAGTTAAATAAGCACATTTGACAATGTCCTCTGGTTAGCTACAGTGGCATTTATTTGTGGTCCCAGATTGCTGAAGCAGGAGGAGCTCTTGAGNCCCGGAGTTTAGAGCTGGACAAGTTAGTGAGACTTCATCTCTTCTCTATGCAACATAAATTTTAGAGCTAGTACTGAATAACAGAAATTTCACAAGTTTTTCAGTCTGGACAAATTGCTTAACTTAAACATCAAGCATGAAAAAATAGCTCTGTCAGAATGGAAAATGGAGGCTAAGTCACAAAGATAAGAGGTTTTTGTTGTTGTTGTTGTTGTTATTGTTTTAAAGCTTANAGCAGAAGTACTTTTTGCTCAAAGATCCACCTTTATTTCAAGTTGCCCGAAACTATTCTCAAACTGCACAATAAGGGGCTAGAGAGATGGCTCACAGGTTAAGAGCACTGGCTGCTCTTCCAGAGGTCCTGAGTTCTATTCCCAGCAACCACATGGTGGCTCACAACCATTTATAATGAGATCTGGTGCCCTCTTCTGGCTTGCAGGCACACATGTAGGTAAAACGCTGTATACATAATAAATAATTTTTTTAAAAAAGCTTTTAAAAATGCACAGTAAGAAGATAAGTGTATGGGCAAAGTTAATACATTACCTGAGATCATGTTTGTGGGTGACTGGCTACCGTTCTAACAGAATTACTGCCATAATTGGCACAGGTTACTCACCTCTCCAAATCCGCCTTTTCCTAGAACTCTGTAATGTCTAAACGTGTTCTTTGTTACTGGCTGCCTAACCAATTAAAAAAAAAAAGTTTCAGATCTCACATTGCACTGTTATTTTTAAAATAGAAAAGCCTACCTAGAGCTGGTGTTAATCCTATCTGTTGGCCCACGGTGCCTGAAACAGAGCGCCTGAGACTAAGGTGTCCATAGTCAGGACTCACAGCTCTCAACTTTTTACTCAGAGAAACAACCACACTTAAAATTTCCTAAAGTCACTGACACAAAACATGGAGCAGCTCAATTACCCTCTCTAATTTAAGATGAGTATACAAGTAGCCCATTCTAGGAAATACGTGTGTTTACAGCTCATGGATCAATCTTTGTCATACTTTACAACCTGTCAAAAGGCTGCTGAGGAAAACTACAAAAACATAGCACACTTTCCTTTAAGTAAAGTACCTCAAAATATAACCTCTCAAAAAAAGGAACACACACACACACACACACACACANATATATGTATATATATATACATATATACANATATATATATGCATGCATGCTGGGTGTGATGTCACACACCTTTAATCCCAATATTCAGGAGGCAGAGGCAAGCAAATCTCTGTTTAAGGCCAGCCTGGTCTACATAGCAAGTTCCAAGCCAACCACACAACATAATGAAACCTCATCTCAAAAAAGGCGGGGGGAGGGGTTATGTCAACTATTAGTTTTAAAATAGGAATAATGATCACAATAATACTAATAGCAGCTGATACATTTGTGGCACTTCTTTTGTGCACCACACACTGGGCTACACATTGTATATGTGTCTCTCAGCAAGAGTAAAGCAGTATAGGATATTGTGGTGGTTTGAATTAAAATGGTCCCCACAGGCTCATGTGTGCTGCCATGCTTCCCATCATGATGATAATGGACTAAACCTCTGAACTGTAAGTCAGCCCCAATTAAATGTTTTCCTTTATAAGAGTTGCTGTAGTCATGGTGTCTCTTCACAGTAATAGAAACCGTAAGACAGGGATGTAAGTATCTCTGTACAGAAAAAGGATCTAAAGCTCATATTGGTTAAATCACTTGCCTAATGCCTCACAGTTAGCAAGAATTTGAACAGAGGCTTAGACTGCAAAGNTGCAACCACTGCATTGAATTACTACAAAGCCAACATACATTTTACTTCCTAAATGTACCATGAGAGTTAACTGCCATTTTAAAGAGAGAGAGAACAGGGTACACTGAATCAGAAGAAATTATATAACATTCCACCTACTAAAGATTTCCACATAAAATAATACATACAACTCAAGATTTCCAGTAGTATTGTGACAGGTAGAAAACTGACCTGAACATTGTGAAAAGTTACTTTTATTTAGCATTAAATTAAAACCTACCTTTCCAGCCATTTCCACTGCAAAAATCGACAGAAGTATGTACTGTCTTGGTATTCTTCAAATGGTATTTCACTCAAATAAGTATAGACAATTCTAGAAGAGATTTTATGCAATTATATACATTTATCATGTAAGCATATGATAGCTGTGTCATAGTTAAGAAGTATTCACTGAGAAAGGTGCTTTATACACAATTCAGTATACAGAATTTGCCGTTATAGATGTCTATAGATTCTGGTGTTATCAGTAAACATATAAAATATTTAAAAGAAATGGAGTCCCTTTACTCTCTGAAATTCAGACGTTCTTTTTTATGTGTATGGACAAGATAAATAATAATTCAAGAAAGGGAGTCCATCAGTAATGGGGCTTGGAAAATGGCTCAGTCAGTAGAGTGCTGTGTAGCNATGAGGAGGACCNAAGTTTGGATCCCCAGAAACCACCTTAAAAACCAGGGTTGGTTGTGTATATCTGAAATTCCCAGCATGTGGGAGGTAGAGATGAGAGGATCAGGAAATCATGGATATCTTTAACTACATAGTGAGACCAAGGTTAGCCTATGCTACCTGAGAACCTCTCTTAAAAGCTAAATGTTCCAGGCTCATCGCTTGGGAGCATGTGTAGGGGAGTAAAAGCCAAAACATCCTGAGGGGTTTGCTGGCCAGCTAGTCTAGTCAAAACAGCCATGTCCATATTCAGGGAGAGACCCTGTGTCAAACAATAAGATGGAACACAACTGAAGACAACACTCAATAGTGACCTCTGGCATCCACACATGCACACATGTACAAACACCTATATCTACTACACACACACACACACACACACACANACACACACACGCACGCACATACACAAACATACAAGAATATTGGGATAGAAAGATAATAATTTAAAAGGCATTCAAGGTGTGTGCATAAGTGTGTATTTTAGGAGAAAGTCAACCTTTTACCAATAAAACAAAAGTGCTTAAATGTACAGTAATTGTTCTATAGTGGGAAATAATATATGTTACACCATCTTTTTTTGAAATGTAAATCACCTAATAAATTATTTTATGCTANATATTTCTTTNTGTGCACTATGTATNTATTGTGTATGCATGTGCACATGTGTATGAGGTACATTGACTGGCCACCAAACCCTTGGTCTCCACCCCCTGATGCTGGGGTTATAGGCACAAGTAGAGATATTGGGCTTTTATATGAGTTGGGGAGAGTTAAACTCAGGTCCTCTTGCTTTAACAGCAAATGTTCTTTAAACACTGAACCATCTCCCTACACTACATATTTCTTTGAGAAATTGTATGAAATTAGCCCTGTCTCTTGGATTTTATTTATAATTCTATTATAGGAGTACTAAAATTCTTACTTGGGGGACTTGGGCTATGGTTCAGTGGTAGAGTGCTTACATAATGTCTGACATTCTGGGTCCAATCCCTAGTAGCACAAAAATGAAACAAGGGCAGGTACACTACCAAGAGAACAGGGCAGACAGAGCTACTGGGACAAGGCACAATCTATACAGATCACTTCTTTTGGGGTAGGAAATGATCTGGAGCCTTCTGAAGAAGGCGGGGGTATGGACTGAAGCATTACAGAAGTTACCCAGATATTGCAAAAGGGGAAGTACTCAAGCACAGACAAAGTCCAAGCGGAAAAATACTGTGGTTTGTTTGTGGAATTGGTAGTAGGAACTGAANAGGCTTTGGAAATTCTCCCACGTTTTCTTCTGAGTTCTAGAATCTGAGCCAGTCACATNATTTCTGTTTTACTTTATTTTTAAAGGATTAATTAATATGTTCTTGCTAATGAGGATCCCTCTGGGTACTGTGGCCTTCACAGNGGTGTGCACTAGTGAGTAGGTACCTAGCACTGAGACATGCTGTGCTTTTCTGAAACTTCCTTCATGAGAAGATAGGAGGGTTCCCAGCCACAGAATATGCAATAGTGTTTTTCTCAAAGGTAGTGGAATGTCTGTGTCTTATTTACTAAAAAATATAACCCACAAAACCAAAGCTTCTCAGCTCAGGCATTTTCAGAATGAAGGTGGGATTTTCAGAATGAGAATGGTGTCCTTATAGTTTCAGTCTGACTACTCCTCAGGAAGCTCTTTAGACCAGCCCTTGTTTTCCAATGACTCAGGGAGGCCTGTCCCTGTTTCTAGGAAACTTTCCTTAGATGTTACCTTCTCTCATGATTGNAATCTTTGCAAAAACTGTACAAACCAAGCTGATGTGTGTCCTTGGGGAATGTGTCCATGTGAGGATGTCCTCAAGTAATATAACTCCCATATGCAAGCTGCAGCAGAAAGAGTCACCTGGAGGATAGTAGCCATTCACATGCAGGGGAGCTGAGGTAAATTATCCANCTTCTATGGCCTCAGTTTTTCAAGTGGTAAATCATGTCCATGAGGGATAAATGGGATAATATCTGCAAAGTAACTAATTTGCAGTTGCAATTACTACTGCATGCCTCTTAGTGCACATATGACAGGAAGAGTTCATAACTCACCCCCAGTAGAGGAATTTAAAAGACAATAAAGTATAAAGTACAGGTCCCTCCCGGTGTCTCTGAAATCAAGAAGGAAAAGTTTTATGTTGAACCACAATGTCCTAGGCCTGTAGCGAACAAAGAGACAAGACTATATGCCTTGTCTGTCTTCGATACCAGAGAATAAAACAAACAGAACCAACATCTTTTTGCAAAGTAAATTCAAGTGGGGGTTGGGGATTTATTCCGTGGTAGAGTGCTTGCCTAGCAAGGGAAACGGCCCTGAGTTTGGTCCTCAGCTATAGGAAGCGTGGAGGAGGCAAACTGAAAGAAGGAAGAAGGAAGAAAAAGAACATCCACAGACCACCACCATCACAGGCATGTGCACACACACACACACACACACACACACACACACACAAATAAATAAATGTTTTTAATGTTTTTATTATTTCTTTTTTTGAGTATTAACAATATTTTTAATCATTCAATCCTCAGTTGCAATTACTTTGACTATAGCAACCAAAATCTTATATAACGAGGACCTTGTATTTCAATACAGTAAATCTGAATACTGTGCAATTGATTATTACATAATTTTTAGCAATTGATTATACATGCCTATTTTTACGGTTTGAACAGGTCATGTTCCCCCAGAGGCTCAAATGTTGACTACTTGGTCTCTAGCTAGTAATGTTATTCCAAGGCAGGGCTTGAGGAAGGAGGTCCTTNGGGGTGTGCCTTTGAAAGTTAAAACTCGTTCTGAGTCCTTTCCTGCTTCCTGTCCATTGCATGGTAAGGAGCCCTCTCATCCTCATATTGCTAGCAGCATGGTATTCTGCCTTATTGTAGACTGGTCACAGCATGGGAGAGCTGGCAGAACCATAACTGCAGGATCTCCATGACTCGGGGTAACAGCAGGATGGCAGAGAGGAGTCTCACTGAGGGTCCAGTGTTGATGTTGTAGCAGAAGCTGGGGGCCTTGAACCTTGACTTGCTGCAGTGAACACTTGCAAGCAAGTCTTCTACATCACTGGTCAACATTGAAGGCACTCAGGGTAGGAACTCAAACAGGGCAGGAACCAGGAGCTGGTACAGAGGCCACGGAGGAGAGCTGCTCACTGACTTGCTCCTTATTATTTCTTCTATTTTTTGAGATTATTATCACATTATTTCTTCCCCCTCNCNNACCAAACAAACCTTCCCATATAGCCTTCCTTGCTCTTTTTCAAAAATATATATTTATTATTTAGGAATATATATATTATGATATGATATATTATGTATCATATATATGATATAATGTATATTAGGAATATATATTCCTAAATAATAAATATGTTTATATATTATTTATTTATACATCTATATATATTCCTAAATTCCTAAATATATAAGTACAATCTGCTCAGTCTATGTACTGTTACTGTATGAATATTTTTAAGGCTGACCATTTGGTATTGTATAACCAATTGGTGTGCTCTTCCATCGGGAAAACTTTCTCCCGCTCTCAGCATTCCTTAATTGCCTGTAGTTCTTNGTGTAGCNTTGAAGCCTTGTGGCTTTCCTCCAGCTACATTAGTATGTCTATTTTTGTTCTTGCTCATAAATAAATATTTTAAAAAGATGTTCAAGCCGGGTGGTGGTGGCGCACACCTTTAATCCCAGCACTTGGGAGGCAGAGGCAAGCGGATCTTTTTGAGTTCGAGGCCAGCCTGGGCTACCGAG
>LZPO01044446.1:167156-190698 GCA_001675575.1 Neotoma lepida | reverse complement strand
CNNCNNATCCACAATGATACAGCCTGTAGTTCCAATTACAAGTGGCAGGAAGGTCACATGAATCCAGTAGTTTAAGACTAGCTTGAACTGTATAGAGAGCCTGCCTCAAAATAACAAAAAAATAAGTCCATAGCTATTGACCATTAAGATTTGATGTAAAATTGCTCATCTTAAAGGGCCTGTGAGAACCCGTGGGGATCAGGAGTTCCAAGGTCAGACAGCCGCATAGTCCCACTCCCAGAGCTTCCTGCATAAGCTATTCCAGAGGGGCAGGGTGGAGAGAGTGGGGTGGAAGGTTGGAATCAGCAGTACAGGATTATGTGGGGAGTGGGACTCCAAAACAACTTTTATTATAGGTCAGTTACAAGGTTGATGGGGGCTGTGTTCACCCCTATTTGGGTTTGTGCTCAGACTGTTCCTTTTCCTGTATTTACACATTGCTCACCATGTCCCATGTTCAGGTAGCCTTCATAATCAGCCTCTTTATCAGGGTGCAGGGCTTCCTGTGATCCTCAGTGGGGTGCTATTGTCCTTCAGTGCCATATTCCATAATATGGTTCCAGAGTAGTAACTATCCCTGTGGGTTCCTTTCTAGTGCCCAGTCCTGTCTCTACAAGATGTGATAAAAGGCCTGTTTGTGTGCTGCTTATTCCTGGAGTATGTATCTCTGTCTCGGAGGCTCATCCCTGAGCTTTTCAATTTTCTTCTTGGGATTCTCTACATAGCAACTCCAAACACTAAGAGCCAAGGTGAGTTGATTTATGGAGACTTTGAAATGTACATTAGAGTTTTTAAGTATTTACATACTCATTCTGGAAAGTTGAGAGAACATTGAAAAAACACTCTGAAGTCCTTCTATCCAGGCACCAACTGACTTTCTCTATCAGTGTGTGCACAGCCCACACATTGGACATCAGCTTCACACTTGAGTNTGATGCCAAAGCCATGTAAAGTATTTCAGCAAGTTTTAAGTGTTGGAGCTTTAAGTATTTGGGACTAAATACATTGTGAAAATTAGTCTTACCTTTCTCTTTTCATTTCTAGGGAGGGGTAATAGGGATTGAGTCCCCCCCCCCTTTTTTTAATTATTTTAGAGTCTCAGCCAGGTGTGGGGTGTATGTCTTTAGCCCCAGTCCCAGCACTCAGGAGGTAGAAGCAGGCAGATCTCTGAGTTCAAGGCCAGGCTGGTCTCAAATGATTCCTGCCCCAGCCTCCCAGGTAGCTAAGACTACAGTCATTCACTACCACACCCAGCTCTCTTTTTACAGTTTATGGCCAGGGATGCTCAGTGTATTTTCTGTAAGCTGGGACTCTAAGAAGGAGAGCTAGAGGGAGCCAGAGTATAGCAGAGTTCCAAGTCTGTTGATCTTAACTGATTTCTTTCTCTGGCTCCTGCTCTCCCTCCAGGGAGCTTCCATGGTGCAGAGAGCATTCCTCAAAATCCTCATGGCATGCTTATGGGTCTCTGTTCCTGTGGACAGTATTTCCATCCTTAAGGCTGAAACAAAGCTCAGCTTTAGGTAGGGTGCTAGATACAGTGTTACTGAGTGTCCCAGCAGGCAGGTGCCCTAGTCTGAAGTGGTGGCCAGTTATTTAGTTCACCCTTCTAGTTGCAACCGGCCTTTGGATTTCCTGTCACATGATGTTCCTGCACAGCGCTCTCCCTACTCCTGGGTATCAAGCTTGGGTTGAGAACAAGCCATCCAGCCTGACCTGTTACAGATGTTGTAGTTCCCTGTAAAGAGTGCTGCAGTAGAAAGTGCGATTACTATAGTGGAGTCAGAAGGTGGTCCCTTGGCCTGGTGGGGGTTGGAACAAGGTGACCATCTATTTGCCCTCACATACCCAGCCACCTCCATTTAACCATGCCTGAACTCTCCCCCAACATGTTTTTCTGTCTCTGGCATTAACTGGTGTGCGTCCATCTTGTCCATCCTCTCAGTCTGCTCTGACCTCTGGTGAACTCCCGCCTGACCACTCTCCAGCATTCCTGCTACGCCTCATTCTATTTTGGCTTTGGCATCCATTTTTGCTTTCTCCCTATCTAGTTCATTTATCAGTAAGGGTGCTGTTTATGCCTGACTTCCCTATGAGAACAAGGCTGTGACCTGTCTTAGCCATAGCCTAAGTGTTAAACTATGTGTAAACTGAAGAAGGCCATAGGAAGTCTGTTGCTAGCAGGCTTCTAGGTTGAGTTAGGTGTGTTGCCTCACCCATCTCCTCTGGAGCTTCTCCAACAGGTACCCTTTCTATGCTTACTTGCCCAGTTGAAGTGGCTTCACTGGTGTCTAGCAAGACCTGGCAGTTTGATGAAGAGATAACTTTTAAAGGTCAAGCTACTACAGAGTAGGCCCTCTAAGCCAGTAATATCCGGGTCCTTTCTGACCTGTCATGCTTGGGATTCAGGTTCCGCTCTGGTGCACCCTTTTAGAGCACTTGGGAAGAATTCGGAATTGCTCGTGGTCTCTGACAAAGCAGATATGGCCACGTGGCAGAGGGGGAGCCTCTCTTTGCGTTGGGCAAGTAGACTGAACACCATGACAGCGACTGAAGCCAATCACACCAGGTATGTGTGGATACCCCAGGGACATCTTGTTGGAGTGACATAGCATTATTTTCAAAGTGTACTAACTTGATTGGGAACTGAAACTGAGTCCCCTTTTAAAGTTATTGCTGCATTTCTTGTGCCTNCTTCCTCAGGCAAAAAGTATTGTCTTGACTACCATAGTGAGCCNTTAGCCTTTCTGCTGATGTGATTCCACTTAGGTTTCCTAAGCCGTGGGTGAGAGCTTTCATTTTGCCAACATTGTTGACCTATCAGTGATGAACTTGTCCCTTTCATTGTCCTTTGCCCTTGCAGACTATCCTGCTTGGCCTCATGTCTGACCTTGCTGAAGCACTGTGTGCTCATGTACAATGTATTGCCATCCTTCCACGCCATCATCAGGCCCCACCAAGCCCTCCTGACAGAGCATCTTGTGGACTGTAGCCTNCCCCAAGACCTTCAGGTGAGGCTTACTGGCAACTAGGCGTCTTGCCCTGGTCTCAGACTGTTCTGGAGCTGGCATCAGCTTAGTGGCATTTCTTGTCGTTGAAGTTTCAGCTTAAAAGTCATCACTGGGAAGTAAGTCTCTGCCAGAACCTTCTACAAAATCATAAGCACAAATGGAAACTAAAATTACATTAAGAGGCTTCCTAACCCCACTCTGGTTCNAGGCCATCCAAAGCACCTCACACCACAGTTTCTGAGACTGGCCCTTCATCCTGTAGAGTGACAAGAAACTCTGAGGGATAGCCTTACTTGGCCCTTCACTCCAGTGTGTCTAAACAAGGCTTTCGATGCCAAAACACATCTGGTGGTCAGCAAATCTTCCATTCTGTGCTCAGGCTGTTCCACACACACCTCCCTACCCCATCTATGTGTCCCCCACCCTCTCCTACCTCACTCTCTTGTGCACCTTGGTTCCTGACTGGTCTCCTGCCCCCATCCTCCCCATCCAAGTCATCACATGCCAGCCCAGGTTCCTCAGAGCAAAAGCCAAGGCATCACCTCCATACCCTAACCCCAGTGGTATCTCCATTCACAATAAAAGACAGAAGCTCAGGTTGCAGTGCACACCAGAGTGGGCTTCCCTTGTGCCCTCCACCACCTGCACTCTGAGCTTCTCACAGGCATTTTCCTCAGTTTTGGTGATGTTCAGTTTGCTCTTTTCTGCCTGGAATTCTCAGCTATGTGACTCTAACCACTCCTTGCCAGNCCTGCCCTGGCCACTGCCCAGAGTTTTGTGTGCTATTTGTCCATTGTGCTGATCATTCCTGTGCACTTTATACCCTCAGCTCTTGCCACTGGCACATGTACCACTTGAACACAGGTCCTGGCTTTCCTAATTGCTAAGCTCCCTGAGTCTGGAGCAAGCCATCNCTTGACTATACCAAGTTACTAGCACCTCCTCACACTGATTCACTGTGGACATGACTATGGCTTGTCCCTTCTGTTTAAAGGGATCTCTGGTCGTACAGATTTGGGCTGACTAGTTGGGGTTATGGGGTTTGTAGTTTCTGGGTTCTCAAATGATATCCAGATGGGCCAAGAGTATGCAGTGGGTACAGGAAGGCAAGCAAATTGGGTTCCAAGACACATCTGTGTGAGGGAAAGGAACATAACCAACATCAATGAGCTGGCTTCTACAAGCTTCCCTAGAAGCCTCCATCGAGGGATAGCTGGAAGCCAAGGCCTGAGAGAGACATGCCTTAGCTGTCTGGTAGAAATCCTGTTCTGACTGACACCCACCATGTTGCTCTGGCAGCTGCCTCCACACACTACAGGTCACCTAGGCAGAGGAGGTAGTCCTGTGTACTTTAGTCAGAATTGGGCTGATGGTACCTTGCTACTGTCTCCCTGGCAGAGAGGCCATCTGCTACTCTTTAGATACAAGCCCTCACATTTACAATTTTTTCACTGGGGTGGGGGGTGTTCATGTATTGGCACAGGTATGGAGTTCAGAGGGCAATGCATTCAAAATTTAATTTCTAGAGATTGAACTCCAGCTTGGTGGCTGGAGGCCTTATTGGCTGAACCATCTCACTAGCCCACTTCAGTTTTTAAGGGATCATTATCGCATATGGTTCCCTGTGTAGAAGATGGTGACTCAGCCAAGCTGCACCAGGCAGTGGCAAGTGGGGCCTCTAGGAGGCCCTCCGAAGGCAGCTGTCCATGGCTGCCACAGCNCCTGCTATTACCTTGTTCCTCAGGAGCTCTCTCGAAGCATGCTGTCAGAAATGGAAAGCCAAAAGCAGCACTGTCGGCCACTGATGTGTGAGAAAAGCAAGCCAGTCCCACTAAAGCTGTTCACCCCCCGGCTAGTCAAAGTGTAAGTGTTGGGTGCCCTGAGGAGGCCAGGACTGTGGAAGGGCGAGAGGCAGGCAATGCATCTGCTTGCAGCACGTGACAGAGAGATGTTGCACTTGGGCAGGCTCAACTCACCTCCATAGTCTTGTTGACTCCCTAACTTCAGGCTTGAGTTTGGACGGAAACAAGGCAGCACTAAGGAAGAACAGGAAAGGAAAAGACTAATCCACAAACACAAGCGGGAATTTAAAGGCGCCGTCCGGGAGATCCGAAAGGACAATCAGTTCCTGGCCAGGATGCAGCTCTCAGAAATCATGGAACGGTGAGGAAGGACTATGTGTGTGGGACTGGGACACCACTATGGTTTGANGCTACACTCATAGGCCACTGGGTTTTCTCAGTACCAGGAAGCATGATGACTGGTATCTGGCAGCCTTGGCAAGGCTGAGGGTTGAGCCAAATATGTATGGTTCTGAACTGTTAGTGTTCAAACAGAGGAAAAGATCTCCTGAAAACTGATGCAAAAGTGACGTTTGCTTCTTCTTTTTTTTTTTTAGGGATGCGGAAAGAAAGCGCAAAGTAAAGCAGCTTTTTAACAGCTTGGCCACACAAGAAGGTGAATGGAAGGCTCTGAAGAGGAAAAAGTTTAAAAAATAAATTGTTTTGTAAATGTAGCAAGGGTTGCATTATGTGTTGTAATGAAGGGTTCTGGAGGGACATTGTGGAGTGTCTGATCCTGTCTCCCCTGCCATGCCTCAGCACCTGTTAAAACAGCCTCGACTGCCGGGTAGTGTCGGCTCACGCCTTTAATCCCAGTACTCAGGAAGGCAGAAGCAGGTGGGTCTCTTTGAGTTCCAGGGCAGCCTGGTCTACAAAGCCAGTTCCAATGACAGTGAGCTAGAACTAGAAGTACTGTAGAGAGTTCTTCACTGTTAGATGACAGCCATACTACAGAATGACATTTTGTGCAGTCCCATGAAACTGTGACAAGCTATCATAGTTTGGGTAAGTGAACCATATGTTTTTACAACCAAGTCACCTACCTGCACACTTCGGATACCATCTCATCACACATGACAGTATGTGACTGGATCATTATGTCCAGATGAGTCTTGTTACCTGCTGTGGATTCTGAGGTGTGAGATCTTGTGCAGCAGTTGGTGGTGCTGATTAGGAATTTGATTCGGATGTGGTGAAGCCACGATTAGAGCACAGGATAGTTGGCTGTGGGTGCCCTGGAGCGCAGAATGGGCTGGTCAAGAACAACCTTAGAGGGGCATAGGCTCAGCCGCTTGGCTTATAGAGGCTATATCAAACCAAATGTACTCACCTTATCACTTCCCTAAGGATTCTTCAGAGATGGAGGCTGCATGGCCAGAATCTAGAATGACCTGGGGCCTGACACCCACCAGCTAGGCTGGTTGGCACCTTACTACGTGTTACTGTTTTTTACCCTTTTGGGGGGCCTGCCACCCAGCTCCCAAATAAATCACACACAGAGGCTTATTATTACTTATGAATACCTGGCCTTAGCTTGGCTTATTTCTTGCCCACTTTCCTTAAATTATCCTGTCTATCTTTTGCCTCTGGGCTTTTCCTGTTCTCTTCTGTAAATCGTTCTCTTACTACATGGCTTGCTGTGTAGCTGCGTGGCTGGCCTCTGGAGTCCTCCTTCTCTGGCTGCTGCTTTCTCTTCCTTTTTCCTCCCAGCTTCTTCCTATATAACCAGCACTGCCTGTCCTTTCTCCTGCCTCACTATTGTCCATTCAGTTCTTTCTTAGACCATCAGGTGTTTTAGACAGGCACAGTAACACAGCTTCACAGAGTTAAACAAAAGTAACCACCTTAAAATAATATTCTACAACACCATAGCTATCATCCAGTCTTGGGTTCTTCCATTTTAAACTAGCCACAGGGCTCTGCCCTCTGCATACTCTATTAAGCAGCAGGAGCCAAATCTGGTACTGCGTTTCTCGTGGGGGGACTTAATGGTCAATTTCATGAGGGTGGGACATACCAATGAAAGCTCATAGAGCTCCAGCCTTTGTCCTGTGTCATCAGAAGATGAACACAATGCAACTAGAAGAGGCTATCATCCAAGCGTGTATTCTGGTGTGTCCTCTGGAAAGAACCAACATGGACTGCAAGAAGATGATAGCATTGGTGGGGCATGACTTTAATGGTTTCTCTATCTGAAAGTTTAGTTTTTTACTTGTTTTGGGTTTTGGAGACAGTGTCTCAACATGCTCTGCTCTGGCTGTTCACAAACTTTGTAGTTGGTTGAGGGTGACTTTGTAACCTCGTCTTCCTGTCTCCACCCATGCCCAGCTCCAGCATGGTTTAGAATAAGCTAGGTGGAGGCGGGAAGGTCAGGAATTCAAAGCCGTGGCTACATGAGACCCCGACTCAAAAGAAAGATACTTAAGTGCCAAGGAGACAGAACTGGGCAGGCAAGCTGTCTCTGATACATTAACTCTCCAGAACTTCACTGTACGCTTTCTAATGCCTCTGGAGGCCCGAGGAGTCGCCTTTACACTTGTCTGCTGGGAGGATCCAAGCCCGTTCCCGCCGCCTGGTCTCCCGGAAGAGGAGGTGCCTGCTCCAAAGCCTCCGGGGCGTGGCCGCTATCCAGAGAGCTTCCCTGTCCATCCACCCTTGGGTCCCGGTCAGNAGCTGCGGTAGGTGTGCACAGGTCCCAAGTGAGTGGGCAAGAAGCAAGGGTTTGGTTATCGCGTGGAGAGACCAAAGTGGTGTGCGGAACAGGCGCTCCGGGCGCGCCCAACTCCCTACCAGGGTTTCCCCATCTTCTCCCTGCTACCCGCCTCGCAACAGGGGGTCCTGATAGCTANGGCTTTGAGCTTACTGCTACCCTGGGTCAGTAAGGGAGTCGAGCCTTGCAGGGTGCCCCGGGACCCCTTTGGAAGCACTTCCGTTATTGTCTGGCGAGAACGTTGAAATTGAGTTTTTCAAGTAAAGGTAAACGGGGGGCTTACGACCCAGCTGCGTCTTTACCACACCCTCCCTACCCCATCAAGGTCGGAGCTTCCACCATGGGATGGGNAGGGGATGCAGGCTGCACGCCGCGTCCGCCTATACGGCCTCGGCCCGCGTCCGAGCGCCGCGTGGTCACTGTGATTTTCCTCGGCCTCCTACTCGACCTCCTGGCCTTCACGCTGTTGCTACCTCTGCTGCCAGGGCTTCTGGAGCGCCACGGCCGAGAACAAGTGAGCCCCTCCCCCAAGGCGGGAGCGCTCCCCCCTGCCCAGCCTACCAGACTCACCCAGCTAGAGTTGCTTTCCTTGCCACCCAGGACCCCCTCTATAACTCCTGGCAGCGCGGGGTAGACTGGTTTGCCACAGCCATCGGGATGCCAGCCGAGAAGAGATACAACAGCGTCCTATTCGGAGGTATGTTCCTGTGTGTCAGGCTGGGGCCCACAACCCTTTCTTGGAGAGCTAGTTCCTTCTGAGCTCTTGGTCAGTCCTCCCCTCCTCCCTGGGTTCTTGCCAGTCTGGTTCTTTCCTGCTGAGCCTCCTTTTACTGGCAGGTCCGTTTTTTCATTGAGGCCACCTGAGCTTCAGTCGATGGCCTGTGAGTGTAGGGCTCAGTGAGGTCTACACTCTAGGACTGATNCACATGGCTAAAGCCACCAGTGATGGTGACCTCTGTCTCAGGTCTCATCGGCTCAGCCTTCTCCCTCCTTCAGTTCTTCTCTGCACCGCTCACCGGAGCTGCCTCTGATTGCCTGGGGAGGCGCCCGGTGATGTTGCTGTCCCTGGTAAGTCTCTGGATCCAGGTGCCCATAGGCAGAGGAGAGAATACAGCTGTGGGTTCCTCTGCCAACAGTAGGCTCTCATCCCTTCCAGAGGGACCTCTGACCCCTGGTGTTACACCAAGCTAAATATACCTAAGGAAGGCATGGAGGACACAAGTGGCACGGGTCTGAGGGGTGTTACATTGTTTACCTGCCTGTGGGCCCTTCCTGACCTCAAGTGACCGCTCCTACCACTTGGCCTCCACCCACTGGCAGACAGGTTTGGCCATCTCCTATGCAGTATGGGCTGCCTCTCGGAGTTTTACAGCCTTCTTGGCCTCCCGGGTGATAGGAGGCATCAGCAAGGGGAATGTTAGCCTCTCCACAGCCATCGTTGCTGACCTGGGCTCACCCCCAACCCGAAGCCAAGGCATGGTGAGTGAACAGACCCAGGGGAAAAGGATTGCTGTCTGGGCTTGGGTCTCTGTGCCCAGCTCAAGTCACCTTTTCCCTAGGCAGTCATCGGGGTAGCCTTCTCCCTGGCCTTTACTGTGGGCCCCATGCTTGGAGCATTCCTGTCTGTGGAAACGGTTCCCTGGATCAGCTTTCTCTTTGTAATCTCCGACATGTTGTTCATCTTCTTCTTCTTACCAGAGACACTGCCCCAGGAGAAGCGGGTAGGCCCAGGTCCAGGGGTGAGGGCTCCTTCTGTAGGTGTGAAGGGACTTCCTTTATTTGTGCTAGTGCCAAGGGAGATTGACTTGCCCTCAGGCTGCTAACATCACAGCCCCTCCTGGGCTCCCTGGATCTTTGCCCCTAAGGCCTCAAAGGTTCAGCTTCCTGCAGCATGAGCTGATCATCCTGGTCCTTAGGCTGCCAGGTCATGTGCTCCCTGCCTCCTGGCCAGGNTTCACTTTCTCCCACAGGCTCCCTCTGTCACCCTGGGCTTCCATGCTGCTGCCAACCTGCTGAGCCCCCTGGCCTTGCTTCGTTTTGCAGCTGTCACCCACAGTCAGGATGCACCTGCTGAGGACAGTAAGGAGGCTACCCCTTACAGAGCTCAGTGTTTTGACTACCCAGCATGAGCAAAGAACAACCTGTGGTCTGTGTTGACTTGCAGGACTCAGAAGCCTACGCCGATTGGGTCTCGTCTACTTCCTCTACCTCTTCCTGTTCTCAGGCCTGGAGTACACACTCAGCTTCCTTGCACACCAACGCTTCCAGTTCAGCAGGTAGGTGCCCAACTTAGGCTCTACTTCAAGGCTCTCAGACCCCAGGTCCAGGAAGCCTTTGTGGCACACCCACTAGCATCCTGGCCTTGCCCATCCCCCAGGCAGTTGGTGGCCTAAGGGGCTGGGTGCTCACCCTCCACCTCCTAGCCTGCAGCAGGGCAAGATGTTTTTCTTCATCGGCCTCACCATGGCCACCATACAGGGCACCTATGCCCGACGAATCAGCCCTGGCAAGGAAGTTGCAGCTGTGAAGCGGGTAAGAGACTTCCTCTACAGTTTGGGACTGGTGGTACTCTCAACTCTGGCAGGCTGTGGAACTGATCTTGAGACTTCTGTTTTCCCCAGGCAATGTTGCTGCTGGTACCAGCCTTTCTCTTCATTGGCTGGGGGCACTCACTCCCCATGTTGGGCTTGGGGCTGCTGCTCTACTCCTTCGGTGAGTGGGCCCTGCCNGGGCTGGTGTGGACATCCCCATGCCTCTCCTGAGCTGACAGGTGCCTCCTAAATCTCTCCCATCAGCCGCTGCTGTTGTGGTGCCTGGTCTGTCTACCATGGTCTCCAGCTATGGTGAGAGCCCTCCCCCACAGGCTACTCAGGGTAGGAGAGGGCCAACTGGCACCTGACAAGTCCTCTCCCCTCAGGGTCTCCAGGGCAAAAAGGCACGATCATGGGCATACTGCGGAGCCTCGGCGCCCTAGGTAGGGCAGTGGGGCCCATGGTGGCAGCCTCAGGTAAGTGCTGCAGGCTAACACTCAAGGCTTGCTGGGTCCCTCCTGCAACCACTCCCAGCTGCCNGCTCTGCTCAGTCCTGGCAGCTGAGGGGAACAGGGGCAGGAACAGGGCTATGAAAAGCCTGGGTGAGCACCTATTTCTTCCACAGTGTACTGGCTGGCTGGGGCCCAGGTCTGCTTCACAGTGTGCTCCGGGCTCTTTTTACTCCCCTTCTTTCTCCTGCGGAAGCTGAGGCATCCAGCAGAGACTTCCAAGGAGGAGTAGCTGAGCTACCACACCCTGGCTGCCCAGTGGGAGCCTGGGCCAGGACCACTCGTCACTCCTAGCCCTCTCCTTCCTCCAGTCCCAGGAAGGCTTGCCACACCCCTCCCCTCTCAGTATGGCACCCCAGCAGGAAGCCCGGGCAGCTACACCTTCTTCTTACTCCAAAGCCTTTTAGGCTTCTGATTGTTTTTATCTGTCATCCTTCTGAATGACCAATAAAGCAGCTATTTTNTACCAAGTGCCTTTCTTTTTGTCTTACTTTGATAATTTCATACTAAATGTTATCTGGTAATATATATACCCCATTACCCTCTTATCCCCTTCCCACTCCTGATGAACCACTTTCCCACAACACCCCCTTTTTACTTTTTTTTGGTGGCCCACTAGAATTTAATTAGTGTGGGTATGGTGTGGGGTTATTTGCTGGAATATGGGCCACATCACGGTAGAAAATGACTTCCTTCCCCAGCAACCTTAACTTCCAATGGCTCATCCTTAGGGAAGGGTGAGGCCTACCAAGCTCCTCCCCCATCAGTGATGGAATGTTGCCAGGCCCAAATTTCATGATATGCCCTTCTGCACCAGAGAAGACAGCTGTAAGTACACAGTTAAAAAGGACTCTCAACAGTTCATAGCTATTGGTGACACCTGATCAAGAAATAAAGGCTTGGGCTGGAGAGGTGGCTCAGCGGTTAAGAGTACTACTCTTCCAGAAGACCCAAGTTCAATTCCCAGCACCCACATGGCAGCTCACAACTGTGTAACTCCAGTTCAGGTGATCTGACACCCTTGCACAGACAATATATGCAAGAAAAACAATGCACACAAAAATAAATCTTTAAAAAAGAGTGAAAGAGCCAGGNGGTGGTGGCGCACGCCTTTAATCCCAGCACTCGGGAGGCAGAGGCAGGCGGATCTCTGTGAGTTCGAGGCCAGCCTGGGCTACCGAGTGAGTTCCAGGAAAGGCGCCGCCAAAGCTACACAGAGAAACCCTGTCTCGAAAAACCAAAAAAAAAGAGAGAGAAAGAATTAAGGTTCTCGGTTCTTAACACAAGACAAACTTAGAAAACCCTATTTTAGAGCAAGCAAGGTGGCCTANTGGACAAGGAGGGCCCCTGTCACCAAAGCCTAATGACCTGAGGTTGATCCCCAGAATCCCATGATAGAGAACACACTGGCTCAGGTTTTCCTCTGACCTTCATGCACACACACATTCATACGGCTAAATAAACTAAGGGAACATAGACATCAAAATACAAAACTGCTTCCCAACTTTAGACAAGGAAACTGCTTAAAGACTTTTATTTGTGAGTAAAACCTGTTACAATGAGGAAAGGACACGCAGGACCTGTCCTCCAAGTCTGTCCATATATGCAACGATATTCATGTGTAATACAAAGAATTAGACTACAAAAGTGAGAAGTCATTGCATATGTGGGATAAAGGAAGGGGCAGGAGGAGGAGAAGAGTCCAGATGAGTGACATCGGGACTAGGGTGAGAACTTCATACCTTGGTGACAAAGTGAGACAAGCATTATAGCAGGCTGTGTGTGGGGTCCCGCTCGGTTGGCCTAGTCGGGAGGATCATGGCTCAGTCCACACCCTAGCACCTGCTCTACAGAGGCCCAACCCCAGCAGGGGTGTCTAGGGCTTCAGCAGGCTTTCTCACTCCTAGCCAGGCTGGCAGTGGCAGCTCCTGGAACAGGACCCCCTTCAGGATTCCACCTGACCACCCCGCGTTTCCCACTAAGCAGTTTCAAGCCCTTTTCCAGGGATGAAAGTAAAAATTCATAATAGGATGGATCAAGAAAGTCATGGGCTCCATGAATGACGCAAGACTATAATTGGCACCTTCAAGGCTGGCTTCTACTGTAAGTTACCTTTTATCAAAGCCAGGGCATCTTTCGGACTCAGTTAAGATCCCTGCTCCACTACAAAACCTCCCCACACAAGTCAAGAGTGTTCTGCAGTCTGTCACAGGCTCTACAACAAAAACTAAAGCAAAAAGTGGCCAGTTCAAATTCACAGTCAAAATGTAGGCTAAATTGCAAACCTGCTGAAAGAAAGTTCTAGAAAGGACTCCCCCCTCCTGGTATCTGTTTCCTATGATGGGAATCCAAGACTCCAGTTAGATAAACTATGAGCGCCTGAATCTGGGTTTGGTCACGGGGTCACCAGTTAGACCATGCATAGCGTTGTGCTGGGTGTACACAGGGTTGCTCACTGCTATGGCAGCAGGCTCAACCCACTTCTTTAAGGCAGCCACAGTGCCCTGGGCTGCTGATGGGCATCAGATTGTTTTCTCAGACAATGGCTGGACTCCCTGTGTATGGGGATAACTGACATCACTGAGCAGNGGATGCCAGCAGAAGCCAAGTCCAAATCAGCCACCTGAGACTCCATGGGGTGGAGGGAAACCGAGCAGACAATTCGATACTCACGACAGAAGGAGAGTGAGAGGCAAGGCTCAGGAGGGTGACGCTGTAACCAGAGCTGGCAGAAGCCTCCGATGCCTTCCAGCCAGGACCAGGATTCAGTGTCCCCCTCCTGCAGGGGGGCACAACTCACAGGTGCAGGCTAAGCCCATCTCCCCAGGGTTGGGGGGCTGATCACACACGGGAGGGGGCTCTAGTTACATGGAGGTCTTGGCTTTTTGCATTCCATTACACAAGAGGACAGAACACAAGACAAGAAAGGGAATCCTGGCAGAGCCAGGTCGTTAGACATGACAGTGTGCAGGGTGGCCTTCAGGAGTCACTCTTCTTCTTGCTCTTCTTCAGGAAGGAAGGGGTGCGGAACTTCTTCTTCTTCTTGGATGGGGACTTGCCCGGAGACCCATCGCTGCCAGGGTCCATGGGAGACCCCTCCTCAGTGGCAGGGGAGGCTACCTCTTCAGCCCCTGGAGCTGAAGCTGAGGCTGGCTCAGGGTCAGCCTCAGCAAGGGGCTGAGTGGGGTCTGGGGAACCATGGGCTTCCTCCTCCACTGTTGGGAAGCCAAGTGCTTCTGAAGGCTCATCAGGGGAGAGGTCAGGGAGAGTCGGCTTGAAGGTGGTGGCATCACTGGTGGCATCATCCCTGGATGTCGGCTCTTGGGGAAGGTCTGATGGTGACGGTGAGAAAGATTGGTTAAAATCTGGACAGAGCAGCTGGAAATAAGAGCACNGACCAGAGCTGCCAACTTCTAGTAGTTTCTAGATATTCCCTGGACCAGAAACGTGACACACGGTGTACTCTACTTTATAGCTGGATATAGACATGTTATAAAGCCTTCCAACCTCAGAGGGGTTCTACTACCTTCTCATAAAGAACATACTGACAAAACCAGACTGATAGGGCCAGAGCTATGGCCTGCTACTTCTGCAAACAGACCCCATCAGGACATGTCACTCTGTTGGACAATGAAGAGAGGTCTGCTTGAGTCCTGTGTCCAGGAAATTAAGTCTAAATTTGGTTCTACAACATTTGATCTCCCCCAAGGCAGCCAGTGGAAAACCATGAGTCAATTATCAGATACCATATGCAATAAAATAAAACTACAGTTAGCTGCGAAATAACTGTAAGGTAAGCTGCCTCTACAATCCGAATAGCTAAACATAAGGAGCAAAATGTAAGAGGACAGTGTCCATCTACACTGACCAGGGGACGCCAGTGTCACAGACATTTAGTCTGTAAAATTATAAGCAACTGGCATGTTAGGCAACACCAAACCATTTAGTACTTAAAAATCAAGCCAAAGATCAGGACCAAGAGCAGCCGAGCTAAGCATGGGTTAGGAGCAGCCTGGCCACCAAAGGCTCCAGGCCTCAAACATGAGTGCTTAAGCTTGGGAGGCTGGAGATGCCCCCACAGAGCACCCTGATAGCTATCCTTGGACCCAGGACAATTGGCAGAGAGAGGACTGCAGGCCCATAGGCTCCATACACTCCAGCACTGGGACTCTCTCTGCCATGCTCAGCATAGAACAACTATCACTCCAGCCCACTAAGTTGCCAGTCCCGACCTAAGCACAGGTCCAAACAAGCCTCCAAAAACAGCAGGTGGCAGAATCTACCCTGTTAGAACCCAGTCCACACATTTACTCCTGACCCCTTATGGCAAAAGCTCCCCACCAAGCAATCAAGAAATATTNTCCAAGGTTAAGCTAAAAAGCTTTCTGTGGCCCAGGGTACTCTGGGCAGCACTGTGATAGGGGCCAGGAGCATCCTGGGAAGCTGATATCACCTTTCAGCTTCTAGTGACCAAAGAGGCCACNGAGAAACTGGGCATATTAATAAGGTCCTGTTTTTACTTTGGATATACAGAAAACATAAGCAACAGAGAAGCAGGAAAGCAAGGCACAGCGCAAGCACCTGGTTAGAGCAGAGGCAGGCGCGGGTACTTACTAGGGTAACAGGTACTCTTTAGCACATCCGTCTCCTGCTGTAAGGCGGCCACAAGAAAGAAAGCACAAGTAGAGAATCGATGCACTCAGTCACAGCCATTGGGTTACATAAGAAGAAAGGCCAAGCCACTCTTATAGACCACAGACTGGGGTGGGGGGGCCAGGAGACACAGACGTACACGGGAGACTAAGGGACACACGTGTCACGTGTTGGACCACACAACACATACATGCGGTGGTCTGAGAGGCAGAGGGGGCACATACAGCACTCTCAGGGGACTGATTAATGTAGCAGGTCTAGAGTCCCGCAATCCCCACACAACTGAAGGCACCAGGGTGTCATCAGACTCCGGTCAATGCTGGAAGTGTGCAGGCAAAGGGCAAAACTGACATGACNAGATGGTGGGGCACCCCCTGAAATTTGCCCTCCCCCAGTCACAACAGCTCAAAAACTCTCTTGACTCAGTTTACCCAGGACGGAGCAGGTACAGAAGAAACAGCTGAGGTTTCCGGAGCTGTGTACAGCACTGGTTTTGTGGAATGCACACTTCTTCATCCATGTTCATGGAATGACTGCCACATTCCATTACCAGTGCACACAGGCCATGCACCCTTGCACTGCAGAGCTGCCGCCATGCCTCCCCATAGGACTCACCTTCTTCCAGCTTGACAGGAGTGCTGGGGGGAGTGCTGGGGACAGCTGACTGGCCTGGGGGACACTTTTCTTTCTGCTCCCTTGTCTCGTCCAGATTCTCTACAGATGTAAACAAAGTGAGCACAGGCACAGAGGTGGGGTCCAGGACCTATCCCCTTCCTCAGCAGCACAGGAAGTCAGCTGGGCCCCAGCCTGGAATCTGCTCTTTTCTACACAGCTGAGGGACTGACTGAATTTCAGAAACTTAACCAGCTGTGGCTTCCAACTAGCCACTACCCTGCCTCTGCATGAGCCACCACACTTGCTTCATTTCTACCTTAGTACAAAGACAATCTTCAGGGCAGAAGGATGGCTTAGCAGGTAAAAGCAACTGCTACACAGCCAAGCAACCTGAATTAAATCCTGGGAACACATAATGGAGAGCAAGAACTCCCCCAGGTTGTCCTGACTCCNTGCACCCACCTTGACATGTGTACACCTACACTTACATACACACAAATAAAATAATTTTAATTACTCAAAGAGAATCTTCCAGTGCTGCCCTGTGACTGACTGGTGGACGTGTCTTCTGTGANAAGCCCCTCTGGCTACAAAATAACACCTACACATGGCCAACTAGGAAGTCACACTAGCATTACTTAGGGTTTCAGTAGCCCTGGCTATCCTGNAACTCACTCTGTAGCACAGGCTGGCCTTGAACTCACAGAGATCCACCTGCCTCTGCCTCCTGAGTGCTGGGATTAAAGGTGTGCTCCAACACCGCCCAGCAGGTTTTAGTTTCTTACATAAAATGTTTCCCACAATAATCTGTATGTGTGCTCACACAAGTGAGTGCAGAGCATCGGTGGTGGTGGTCAGAGCACTGCCCAGGTGTCAGGCCTCACTTCCACCATCTCTGAGACAGGGGCTCATCATTGTTGTGTGCCCCTGCCTGCCTGCGGACTCCAGGCTAGCTAGCCCATGAGACTCCTGGAATTCTACTGTCTCTACTGGGACTGCAGATGCATTTGGATCCAGGTGTGTGCAGCAAGTGCTTGACCACGGAGATGAAGCTCAGACTCTACCAGTAACTTAAACTTGTCAACTCCAGTGTTGTTTTTGTTTAATTTTCTAAAATAAACTAGACTGATGAGGACCACAGGAAAAAGTATAAGAAACTGGGACCCCAGACCCAGAAAACCCCATTTCCTTCTCATTTAAGGAAAAAATATACATATCAATTGTTATCCTAATTNTTTACACCTCCACCTTTCATCTAAAAATCTTGTATCAGCAGCCTAAGGACAGAAGCTCCCTATGCCCTCTGAGAAAACAACGGGAACAGCTCCTTACCACAGCCTGAGTTTTAGGCAGGCTCCACCCGTCTGCCAAGAGTTGCACCACCAACAAGCATGGTCTCCAGGCAGTGTCCCTATGGCACTGCCATTGCTGCCATTGCTTTGCCAGGGCACAGACAAAGCAAATCCCACTCTACTGTATATGGTCCATCCCTGCCAAGGCAGCCTCACATGTAGGGGAAACTCCTATGCACTGTTTGACTCTAAAAAAGCCACTAGAGGCACCAGAGGGCAAACATGCACGAGCCCCAACTACAGGAGCAGGATCACTAGAGGCAGCCCCTCTAAGGCCTCACACTGTGTCATGAAGACCTGAATGGCAAGTGACAGTGTTGCACACACTGAGTAACCGAGTGACTACTTTTTACATAACTCACATTTCTTCAGCAGCTACACAATGCAGTACTTAGTCTAAAAGAAGACCAAGTAAAGTTAAGTTGAGTCAAATGAGACTGTCACCTTAGGAGCCCTATGGCCCAGGAGGGTGGTCCACCCTTCACACTAAGAACTGCCTGCAAGGCTGTGCCTGGGGTGGAGGTGGGGGCGGCTAAGGAGCACACCTGGGATTCAGTACAAAGGACTGGGCTGTAGCTCAGCTCATGACTCTGAGAACAGGGGCATAAATGTTCATGGGCATGCCATCTCTCTGCCCCAGGGTCTTCCTAGTACTAGTCAATGGTTCTCAGTGTATGGTGAGCAGGGAACTCAGGGAAAGGCTAATGTGGCCCCACAAAAGCTGTCCACATCTATAGGCCTGCTTCTGTTAGTTCTCAAATGTTTGTTAGGATCTGATTCTCACACCCTGGAGTGTGGAGGTACTTGTTCTATCAAGTTCTGACTTAGCTTTGTTTCCATTTGTCGTAAAACTGTCCTATAACTTTTGACAAAATCATGACAAATGTTGTCAAAAGGTGACCAAGAGGAAAAAAAGGTCACGGCAGCATGCAGTGCTACTCTTGACATGGTCTGGGAACACGCCAGAGCAATCAGCATACTAACTCGTCCATGACTACTCCTTCATTCTGATTCACATCCTGTGATCGTAGGAGAGGGGTCATGAAGAAAAGGACCACACTCCAAGATCCAACTATGACAACCATTGGAGTAAGGACACAGACCACAGTCCAACCAAGACCCCAATGCTCAGAACTGAAAAGAATGCGATTTTCAGGTGGTGGTGCACGCCTTTAATCCCAGCACTCAGGAGGCAGAGGTAGGCAGATCTCTGAGTTCGAGGCCAGCCTGGTCTACAGAGAGAGTTCCAGGACAGCCAGGGATACACAGAGAAACCTTGTCTCAAAAATCAAAAAAAAAAAACTGAAAAATCACAGACCCTGGCCCAATCCCAGATTTTGCCATGAACACGCCCTGTTCCCGTAGAGCTACTNCTCTCAGCTGTAGGCCTCCTGCTCCAGCCACTGGGAACCAGTCCACCTCCCAGGGACCCTAAGGATGAGCTCAGATGTCTGCATGCATAGCACCTGGGACAGTGCCTGCCCCTGCACTGATTAGTTGTGACCAATGAACATTAAGGAATCCCATGAATTAGGAGGCCTCTTCTCAGGGAAACTTTTGGCAGAAATGCTTCATGAATAAAAAATATCTCTTAGACATAATATTTAAGCTGTCTTTCCCAATAACTAATCCAAATTAGTGATGTCAAATGGACAGAAATCCCAAATGCCCAGCTCTGCATACCCCTAGTCTGAGTGCTGAGTCCTCTAACCCTTTCTTCACTGCAGCTTGTGGAAGAGCAGAGCTGCATCTCCAGCTTAGCCTCCTCTGGGCAGAACCCCCTCTATATACACAGTGTTATGATGACACACATATGCTGGGACACATCACTGCAGAGTGTCCCTTATACAAGTCCATGACAAGCACCATTACCAGTGCACTTAACCTTGTAATTCTTTCCTTCCAGCCCAAATGACTAGAGTAGGGCAGTGAGACCATATTGCTCAGGTCTTAACCAAACAAGATTTGTGCTTCATGCACACGACTGTTCTCACGCAGAGAAACTTCCAGACATTCTCTCCTGCTCTCTGGAGCTGCCCCACACCCAGACCTCAGGAGCACTCACCTTCAGTGCCCTTCTGCTTCCGCTCCACCTCTCGGCGGTATTCCTCTAGTTCACGGTCTGTGAGCGTGTTGAAGGGGTTGGGGCCTGTGGTGCTCACGATTACATGGGGCTGGTATTCCTTCTCAATGATAGCTTTGGAGGCCGTCACCAGCTCCCCCTGTGGACCAAAGAGATTGGTATGCAGGAGCCTGACCTGGTGGGACCACCCTCCTCCCAGGAACACAGCAGGCAGGGAGAGATGGGGACTTTCCAGCACACAGACATAACACTGTACCACTTGGCCCTGTGAGGCCTCCCTCCTCCTGAGCAAACAGCAGCAGGGGGTGGAGGTCTTTTCCAGGAGCACACAGACATTCCAGGACCACACTGCCAGGGCCCAAGGNCAAAGCAAAGGCACTAAGATATAGTCAGAGGCACAGACACCCTGGAGGAGCAGCCTCCTCTGTCCCCTGTAGACAGGAATACCTGGGTACTGCTTACTAAGCAATCCAGTCCCACATGACCTCAGAAAATGTTCACCCTACAACAATCAGGGCAAAGNGTGTGGAGATTTGCTTACATTCTTTTGCTGTGTTTTGTTTTTGGAGACAGGGTCTCACTATGTGGCTCTGGCTGTCCTGGAGTTCACTACACAGGCCGGGCTGGCCTCGAACTCACAGAGATTCACTTGCCTCCTAAATACTAGGATTAAAGGTGTACACCACCACCGACTGACCTGAGATTTGCTTAGGTTCTTAAAGTTTAACAAGTTTTCTGCCCTTCTGACTGGTTTACATTGGTTTACAACCAGTTCCTGAACTTGTCCCACAGCGTGCAGAAGTCACAAAAGAACCCCAAACAGCAGGTTTGCCTGATGAATATGGAAACTGAGAATGTATAGCACAAAACAGTAAGCAAAGCACTAAGGCAGCAGCTCTTGACTACTGCCAAAGAAAAGATGACGGACTGCAAGGACCTACCCACAGTGGGGGCCAGAGGGCAGCCTGTCCCACCCCACAGCCAGGGAGGAAAGTGGCCCTCAAGTGTTCCAGTACATGGCCCAGAAGACACAAATATGCACATAATTAAATGACAGCTATGAAAAGGGGTATCCCAAACCATTCAAATGGTAGGTAGGCCTGGAGCCTCAGATCACACATTGGCAAGTGGTGAACACCAGGCAGAGTAAGTGTCTTGGCAGTGCCAGTTCCTAGGGACAGTCAACCCACACCAGCGACTACTCTTCAGGCACTGGCTGGAGAAGCTGGTGTGTCTGGGTTGAATAGGGAACAAAGTATTTAGAGTACTCTAAGTGTAAATGGTGACACAGATGCCCACAGGAGAGAAGGGCAAATATACTGAAGAGGCAGCTTTGCTGAAGAGCCTCAAGACTCATGGTAAAGGGACCCTTCCTTAGGTCTCTCCTTAGGCTGACTGGCTTTTCATTCAGAGTAGCCCACCCACTGCAAAACAGAAAGGAATTTGAATTCTGTCACCTGCTAATGATGGCTGAAACAAGCCCCTTGTCCAAAAGCCTTACTCAGCCTAATATCCACAAAAGGATCCTATTAGCAAGACCCTCCAAGCAACAACATTCTGTCAACACAACAGTGTGCTGTCAGCACCTGAGAGCCACCACCACTCACAACAAAATGAGAGGGGTAGCAGGCCTGAGGGACAGGTCCAAGTTCATGTAATCAAATGATAGCAGGTATCCATTGTCACTGAGACAGCAAAGCCTCTGCTCCAAGTCGTGGTGTCCTAGAGGACAAGCGTGACTCCCCATGCTGGGTCAGCTAGCCCTCAAGAAGCACATAGCAGACCCGCCACCAGTCAAGGTGCTTGATAAGATCAACTATAAATATGTCAGGACACCTCTGACTGAGCCTTGCCTGCAAGAAGGCAGGATCATGAAAGCTTGATATTTTCTCACTCCTGGTGGCAGAACAGGAACTCCAAGCAAAACAGAGACCCAGTAACTATTTTCTGTACTTGTTTGAGGCCTATGACTGAAACAAAGACTCCAAGATGTGCACACCTGGGTTATGAGCAGACCTCTCAGACAGCAGGTTTCATCTGTCAGGACTGACTGAAGTCTTCAGGCTCTTCAGCTCACTGGCCCACCTCCACTCCGGGAAGTGCCTTCTCTTTTCCTAAGGAGCAATTTCTGTTCCATCTTAACTTAAAGACCATGACTTTCTCCCTCTCTCCTCCTTGCAGCTGCCAAGATTTTTACCTAATCTGTATTGTTTTTCTTTTAAACTCTTAATAAAACTGTTCATGAGCTAGAGTGAGAGAGAGAAAGAGAGATAGAGATAGAGACACTCAGATGTGACTTTCATAGCACTGGACCATGAACACCCTGGGTGCGTATCACAAGGTCAGAGGGTCNAAGAGATTGGTTTACTTCCCTTGGCATTTCTGCCACACAGCATGAAGTACATGCCCTAGTAAAGTGCCTGTGGACACAGGAAAGCTCATAATACACAGAATGGACTGCAGAGTCCTACCCTGCCATGGGCAGATGGCAACATAGCCCTTTATACCCTTGTCTCTACCACCTACTGCACTTTTAATAAAATCCAGAAGGTGGCCCAGATTTTTATAGGTCCCACAGTGGGCTGTGCAAAACACAAGTGGAAAAGGCTCTGGTATCTCCTTCCTGAGGAACGCAATCCCAGCGAGAGGAAAAGTCCAAGGCTAGTAATTCTTCTAAAAAAGCCACAAGTTCCCAAGTACCAAACCCCTGTTTGTCAGGTACTCAAGTCTCCCTGTGCCTGCCTCACTGGGAGGGCATGCTCAGAACACAGGCCTTTTTGAACTCCGAGCCAAACAAACCTTCCTTTCTTAACAGCAACAAGAAAAGTAACTAATGCAGGGAACTTAGATTTGTAAGAAGCTTACATACAAACTGGGCGAGTGGCTGAGTGGAAGTGTGCCTGCCTGTCATACGAGGCACACGTTCCCCAACCCAATGTAAGTGACCTGGGGTTGGCCTGCAATGTGCTCTCCTGAGTACACGTGTGAACCTGTTCAGACGGTAAGGACATGCCCTTGACGCACACACATGACCTGCCCATATTTGAACAGGTCTAGGAACAGGAATAAAGCTGTCACGGGATGAAGAACCAGCCCAAAATGATCCTCTAATGGAGCTGGCTACCCCGATGCTTTCCAAACAGGCCCGACAAGTCAAAATCTGTGAAATGCACTACAAGACCCAAAAAACAGAGCAGCAACTGTGACTGTGACTTTGCTGCAGCCCACAGAAATGGAGGATCAAACCATAGACTGCATCTGGGGCTTGCAGATCACACCCAACTTCACACAGATAAAGACTATTATTAACTGAGAGGATCACATGACTTATGGCTCAAAGTACCAACAGGAAAGGCAAGCTGGAGGGTAGAGTAACGCCTCCCCCGTTCTCTGGCAAATTCCTTCAAGAGATAGGTAGAAATAAATATTACAGTGGGAAAACAAGATTCACTGGATATACAAATATGAAAATGTGCAAAATAATGTTATTATGAGACATTCCAGGCAGGAATTAAGGAGCCTAGTACTTATCTAATTCTATCTGGCAATCAGGACACCTTGAAAACAATACTTGAATTTCACATCAAGTGTGTAGAACGGAGAGAGCCTGGAAATACCCAACTTCAAGCTCTGAGTCAGGAATTAGCCACTTTTTGTTTTGAGTTGTTTCTCTTTCATTTTTTTACTTATTTTATATTATTATTATTATTATTATTATTATTATTATTATTATTATTATTAGAGAAGAGCCTCACTATGAGGCCCAGGCAGAGCCTGAGCCCTCTTCACCTCAGCCCTATATTACTGGCTGTGCCACTATGCCTTACTCCTTTGTTTGGTGAGAGAAATCTCCCTATAGGGTTCAGGCTGGTCTAGAACCCTCAATACCTCAGCCTCCCAAGTATTGGACCAGATTTTATTTAAAGTTAAAATAAATGCATGTTATTTACAAGGGATGACAAAGACTGCCATGTTGTATGTTTCATCTTTCTGAAAGGACATCTTTAATTGGCCTCNAACTACTACAGTCAAAGCTGAACAAGTGAGGGAAAGTCACAGCAAAAGCTGCCACTGCCAACATCACCCAGACAAGCCCATTTGCAGTTGGTATCCTGTAAGAGGAAAACTCTGAAACCCAAAGGCAAGCACTAACCAAGGTCACATTCAAAATTTCAGAAATGCACCATGTGGCTCCAGTGGGCCACTTCAGGTAAAAACTTAGAATGCTGAAAACTGTTTA
>LZPO01044446.1:153826-167136 GCA_001675575.1 Neotoma lepida | reverse complement strand
AAAAAAAAGACAATAGGCAGAGCCCACCTTCTATACAATCTCACAGAGGACTTAAAGGTCCTTGTCAAACTGCTTCATTAACTAAGACAAAGCCTAAAGAGGGAAGCTGGTCGGGGGAGGGATAGGAAAAGAGCACCGAGGACCAATAGGTAGGTAAGGACAGGGCAGTGAGTACCTTTCTAAAAGAGACAGATTTAGCGGGACTAAAGGTCTGCTCTGTAAGCTCGAGCCCTTCGATAGTTTCCGTACAGTCAGAGAGGGGTGCGTCCTGCAACAGTAAACTGAGTCATCAGAGCACACCAGGCCCAGCCTTAAAAACATCAACCAAGACCACAGGATGAAGCCAGCTAAGAGCATGCAGCAGGGCGATTATCAACAGTATGGGCTGGTGGTGACAGTGGTACGTGCAGACATCGGACATGAAACCAGGACCACAGCTGGCCAGATTTAAAAAGTGCAACAACAATCATCTACTCCTGCAGTCAGACTGAAGCATCAGATGGCATCTTGATTTTCAGAGATAACTACTTACACAATTAGCATCAATGTGCCACTCTATGTAAGTCATTTGACAGAAATGCATGTAAATGTGGATGGGCCACATTTACAAGTACCCACCCACTCTGCATCCCAAGCAGCACTCTGTTGCAGACATGAGTATATACCAAAACAAAGGTCTAGAGCCCACCCCTCTACTAGCATTTACCCAGCACCCAGAGGTTACCAGGAAACCCAGTTTCAAAGCAGTGGCATATAAAGCCCTTGAGTACGCATGCACTATAAGGAGAGGGCTAGAAGGGTGGACACACCCTCAGCATGCTTATACTTGGTCTAGAACTCAAGTAAAGTGTCTGGGTTATCATGAATATTTTTAACAAAGATACCCACTGTCCTAGAATACTTACCTTATAACATCACTCTCTCCCAAGATATGAATAACTTTGGAGTAGATGGTCTTAGGCACCACCCACTAATGTCAGAGACACTGTGTTCTCTTACCTGAACAAGGCTTCTGTCCATCACTACACCACACAAAACCTGGGACTGAGGTCCTGCAGTCTTAATGTCCTGTAGGTTCTGTTCTCGAATCTGAGGATAGGAAGAAAAGAGGCACATGAACAGTACAGAGAAGGCAGGCTGTAACTTCCAATACTATTGTTTACACACAGACTCTGGCCACGTGCAAGCTGTACTTCTGTCAAGGCCCATGATGGTTAAGATGGCTAGGACACACCTGCTTTTGGGTACTGGCCTAACTGCACAGAGGGGTGATGACCTACAGGCATGAAGGGCTGGACTCCTCGTCTGTTCATACCCTCCAGATGGCTCTGGCAAGGTACAGACCCTTCACTGAACTTAGTAAGTCAGTGGGAGATTTTGCTATGCATCCATCTTCTAGTAACACTGTTAATGCTGATGGATCTCATAGTCTAACACACCAAACACCATTTACAGCTCTCTGAATGAACCCTGAAAAGCAGGAGCAGCGCTCTGTTCCTATTAGGATCAGGCTCTGCGGTTTCCACTTCAGAACTGCTACTGAGCAAGCATCAGTTTAAGAAACAGTGGGACCCCAAACTATGAGCAGAAGCAATACTGCAGAAAGATAACTCTGCTACAAGCAAGCACACACTCTATCCCATAGCATGTGGCACACCTCCCAACTCTACACCCACACTCCCACCAAATGTAGACGCAATACACACCTTGTTCCTCATCTCCTGGACCTCTTTTGGGTTAGTGTTCAATGGAACGAACAGGTTAGGGACAGCAGAGGTGGAAGTTCTATGTCCATCCTCTTTAGTCCACTGTAATATCAAGAATAGGTGAAAAGTCAGCATTATGACAACAGTAATGAAATCACAGCATCCAATTAGTCCAAATGATCTCACATCTGATCATGCACTGAACGTCACAGGACGGAACCAATGACCACATTTCCTGGGTCACTCAGTAGAATCACCATAGGAATGGGATGTGGCAAAAACAAAACAAAACAAAACAAAACCACCTCGGCAAGTGATGGGACTTAAAGTCATGACTGATAGAAAAGGATCATGAAGAAAGCTCAAAATCTGGCACGCAAAGGTGACTACACAGCTGAGCCTCATAACTCATGGACCTGCCAGAGAAGACCCCTCAGAGACCATTGGTTCACCGCCCTGAGAGTCACTCAACACCAAAGCCAACTGGAAGCATGGGATGACAATCATGAGAAGCAATGTGATGCTCCTACCCCAGGGGTAGGCAAAGTCTGCACTGTGAGGCGAGAGTGGGCATCACCAAAGTTCTGCATTAAAATAAATGATAGCATCAGAATGTACCGATTATACACTATTCAACCCAGGAAAAGTACTGTATTAGCACCAATACAGTAGCTACCTAGTATTTTGGTGATGTCAATTATTTTATATAACTTAATACTTTTAAGTGTTACAAAAACACCCCAAACAAGCGTACAGCGCTTCATGAGTCCTCGCGGGCTGCTTTACACGCCAGTGCACCGTCCTCATGCCGCCCTTTTATTCATTATTCTTATTTTTTGGCTCTCCAATAAAGTAGGAGCTTTTTAGCCAAATTCTAATACTTAAGCACGAGTGGGCACTGAACAGTAAAACAAGCCATCTTGCAAGTGTTATGCCTTTCAGAATATTTTTGAGAGGCAATAAAAGAGCCATAAACCATAAGACTTTAAAGGAAGCAACAAAGCCGTCAAATGCTTAGCCACTGTGAAGGAGTGGGATGGGCGTGGAGCCATGGGTACTCACTGATGCTTATCTTCTGAGACAAAAATAACTCCAGCTTTTTATTAAAAATAATTTCAGTAAAAACATTAAAACAGTCACTCAGCTTGAACACATTTGAAAATAGCAATTATTATAAATTAAAATATACCAACCTGGGCACACTGCACAGAACTTGTGTTACTCCAGAACAGTAAAAAACACAGACATATGCTGACCAGGCCCTTTGAGGCACACATCGACTAAATGGCTCAAAGAACTTGACTTTTCAAGCTAAGTTCCAATGCTCACAGCTTCTGCTGCAGATGCACACTGCAAAGACTCCAGGCAATGGAGAACGCTCACTGCATCGGCAGACAGGGCTTTTGTTTGTAAGGTACACTCCCTTTTACAAGTAAATCAAATAAAGAAAACAGGGCAGGCTGAAGGAAGAAGAGAGCCACACACCCAAGCCCTGAGGCCAGCTGCAGCCAAGCAAGGTCCCTGCCCACAGAACACAGCTGCTCAGGAGCAAGGAGGCTTCTCATCACACCAGAACCACCTAGAGAAGAGAAAACCTTCTTTTCTTTTAAGTGTTTAAAGTAAAAGCACTTATACAAGAACACTTTCCTNTCTGCTTGTCCCTGCCTCAGGACAAGCTGAGCTAGCTGAACTTGTAAGGCATGGACAGAGTGTCCCCTCATGAGGGACTGTGGCAATGAGCTTTTGCTACATCAGATCAGTATCTGGGCAGATTGTCCAAGCTAGCCTATACAAAATACCGCCCATCCTCAGAGGAATATTTCGGCATTGGGGTATCAAGCACTCCTCAAGGCCAATGAGACCCCTGAGCAGCATCACACTTAAACCAGCACCCCTGGCCGCGTCTTGTCGCTGGTGCCTGTAGATGGCCTGCGCTGCACTTGGGTCATGCCACACCCAGCAGGAGTCCAAAGACTCGCCACCATGGCCGTCTACTCACATGCAACAGTCCATGCAGAGGGCGGCTGGTATGAGCATTCGGAGGCTGTGGGACAGNGGGGGCAACAACGCTGAAAGAGGACAAGGGTCAGTGAAGAACTGGCCAGTGAGCCACAAGAAAAACTGCGTAAGAAGACACCAGAGACAAAGAGGTTTTGATAGCAAAACAAATGCACTCAAATTGCAATACTGAAGAATAAGGTTTATGCCATAAGTACCTTTTCATAAATGAAGTTGTAAGGTTCCTCAGACAGACACTGAGTTAAAGGAGAGCTCCTGCTTTAGATGAACTCATGTGTGAGGCTGGGTTAGTTGGAATTACTGAAGAGATACATTGTATCTTAAGCAGTTTCAAGCAGATAGTATTAACTGGGATTTTAGTTAAGACATAAAGTAGGTTTTGGCTCAGAAGGAAGCAAGTCACACAGGCAGTGCTCATTAATGAGGTCAGAAAGGGAAATTCCCAAAGCCTCCGAAGCCCCCGCTGCCCATGTTGCTCTACATCATCTAACTATGAACAGTAAGGTAGGCACAGACCAAGCAGTTGGTAATACAGCTTGGCACGCAGACACCGGACGAGAGAGACTGCAGCAAGGGTTTCACGTGATCGTGTGTAATGTTCGTCCACACCTTAGTCTTCGACTTGGGACTGCTTCCGTTCTGCCCCTCCTCAGAAGCTTCATCACCCCGGCCAGAGTTCAGCCATCTTGTCTTCTCTCGCTGCTGCTTCTGAAAACTGTGTCTGAGAGGCGAACAAGTGCCCGAATCGCCGTCACTAGCAAAGGAGTGGCCTGTGACACTGGCAGGGACTTCCACATCGCTGTACTTTTTAGATCTCTCTCTCAGAGCAGGGTATCGATAAGGGTAGCCAGTTCTGTAGCCCTAGGGTCCAAGCAGAGGGAAAAGCAGTCAATACTCCAGATCTCAAAACAAGGTTTCACATTGGGTATCTGGTACCCAAAGCTGTCCTTTGGCTTGCACAAGCATACACAAGCACACACACAAGCGCACACACACACACACAAGCTCACCTACATTCCAAAGAATCTCAAGAACTCAGATGTTAGAGCACATTTGAATTCAGTCTTCAACAGGAGTTTATGACCATTTGCTATGCTTTGGAAGATGTGCCCCACCTAATCCACACTTCTGCTGGGTCAGCTTGTCTGCTAACTTCCTCACAGATAGCTGGAGACTTCCTCATCTCAAACACCCAATACTTAGCACCCAATAGTTGAGGCAGACAGATTGCACAGGAGACTCTAGGTCCCCATCTTTTTTTGTCCCTCCCCTTCCGGCCTAAGTGGAACTTCCAAATGTGCTTCTAGGCCTTGGCATTCACTAGAGGTAACAGGCATAGATTACACAGAAACAATAGTACCTATTTTGTAGGTCTCCCTTCACATTGCTAGCTCTGAAAAAGCAGGCTACCATGGATACTGTAGCCATTAAGAAACAGAAATAGTCTCTGGAAGAGGATCGTCCCTCAGCTGAGCTTTCTGATGAGAACCCAGTCCTAGCCAATACTCTGATTGTAGCCTTCAGAGTTCATTGGTGCCTGGATTGCTGACCCAGGAAGTTGTCAAGTACAAGCACTATTCTTACCAGATTATCGAGCATCCGCATAAGAGCTTCAAATTCCTGCTCCCCAATCTGCCACGTGGGAGGTGACCCATTGCCCTCCTCTGCTGGAGTCCCTGGAGAACGGGACTTGGCTTTGTACTTCCCAGGATCCAGCAAAACTAAGTTGTCTGGTCCTCCAGCACTTGCCAGAGTGCGAACCTTTTCAAAAACAAACAAACATTATGGCTTGGTCCCATATGGAGAGCAAGAGAACCAGATGACCACGAAGAGATACTGTAACACACACACAGCTCTGCACAGACTGACTACAAGGTCATTTTCAGAGATTTTTTTTCCTTTACAGGGACAAAATATGGACACTCATAAGAAAATGGGAACTTTTCCTCATTACCTGACAGATGTCAGTAATGAGTGGTGGGGACAGCAGGAGCTGGAAGCAGAGTAGAGCAGCACGAGGAACACTGAAGCTGAGAAGCAAAAAAACCTCTACATTTCTGCTCCAGCTCTTTCAAAAGGATTGTGAGAGGCCAAAAGCAATTTTATTTATATATATATATTTATATATGTGTGTATGTGGCATACATAAAGCTATAGCACATATCAATACTCCATAAGTGATATATGCATGCAAATGTATGAAAAATTAGAAATAAAAATCCCAGCAACCTTTTGTAAGTTCTAAATCATGAGCTCATTATGGCTAAGGGATTGCTCAACCCTTCATTCTTGCAAGTCAAGTATCAGAAAATCCATATGAACCCCAGAAACATCCAAATAAACTATAAGCTAAATGAAATGGCCTACCTGGATCTCACATGCAACCACAAGGTTATGGATATAATAGAAGGCCTCCTCCACGCTCTCTCCAACTGACACAAGCCCATGATTCCGGAGAATGAGAACCTAAGAGAAAGCGAGAGAGATCTGTGAAACAAGGCACCAAGACTGATCNTTCTGGGCTCTACAACTAAAATACCATGAGATGCTACTGACCTTGCTTTTAGGGCCCAGATTTTTCTGAATCAAAATTTTTTCTTCTTCATCAACCAAAATGCCATGATAGTCATGATAAGCAACATCTCCAAGGGAAAGTGCCTCCGGGGAGATAGGTAAGAGCCCACATTTCATTGCAGAGACCTAGANACCAAATGGTCACCATGACAAAGAAAAGCCACAGTTAAACAGCAACTCACGACACACAAATGCTTTCCTCACTGAAACAAAATGGTAATGATATATGTTTAATTTCATTCTCTTGTTGGAAATAAATGAACCCATAAACTTAAATATAAACTTTACTTCTAGGGCCCCTGACAGTAGCTGGGAGAACTTGGGAGAAAAAGTCATGCCTGGGATTTTCCAGTGATTACAAATGCTATGCCAGTCAGTTCTTATTAACACAGTGAGTCATGGTTTCATGAAAGGAGGACACAATAGGCCCTCTGAGGAGTTGTGTCTCAGGGAAAAGTTCCAAGTGCTACAAGGTTTTGTTCACATTTTAATTTAGGCTGTAAATAAGAGAAAAAACATCTGAANATTAGATAAAAATTTATAACAAATTCACCAGGTCTTACTATGTAGCTCTGGCTGTCCTGGAGCTTACCTATGTAGACNAGGCTGGCCTCAAACTCNCAGAGATCTGCCTGTACCATTGACATGTACGACTCTGCCAATATAGTAAAGGAGTTTTTTGTTTGTTTTTGTTTTTATTTATTTGTTTGTTTTCAAGATAGGGTTTCTTTGTGTAGTTTTGGCTGNCCCGAAACTAGCTCTGTAGACCAGGCTGGCCTTGAATTCACAGAAAATTTTAAAGTAGAGTCGAGTCTCCAATAAAAAATAAGTAGTCAGGCATGATGGGGACTGTCGCTCCAGCTACTCACAGACTGGAGCAGAATGATCTCAATTTCAAAAGCAGCCTGAGCTACAGGATAAAACTCTGACTCAAAATATAAAGTAAAAAGAAAATTAAGGAATAGCTCAGTGTAGAGCACATGCCTAGCATTCATACGGCCTTGGTGTCAATCCTCAGTACTATAAGCAAAACAAACAAAAAAAATTTACCCAGCCTTTATGCGCCCTAAAATTTCCCCCAAAATATGTTAATTTTTAACATTTATTTAAGCCAGACATGGTGGTACAAGCCTTTAATCCTAACTCTGGAGGCAGAGGCAGGTGAATCTCTGTGAGTTCAAGACCATCCTGGTCTACAGAGAAAGTTTCAAGATAGCCAGAGCTACACAGTGAGACCCTGTCTCGAAAAACAGAGTAAGAACAAATAAAAATAAAGGAAACATTCATTCAGCTGCAATAGTGCAGACCTATAATCCTCACACTGAGAGGCTAAGGCAGGAGACTCAGGTTGAAGGCCAACTTAGACTACATAAGGAGACCCTATCTCAGTAGGCTAAGGCAAAAGAATTGCTACAAGTGACCATACAGTTTCAGGTCAGCCAAGGCTACATAGCAAAAATCCATCTTTTAGGAAGGGAGGGAGGGAGGGAGGGAGAGAGGGACAGAGAGACAGAGGGACAAAGGAAAGGAGGGAAGTCCAACTAGAGGCTGAGGGTATAGCGCGTTGTTATACGTAGGCTTATTTCTATCCCCAGCAACATATACACACAGAAGAAAGTGAGATTTTTCAAAGAGAAAAGTCAAACACCAGAAAGTTTTTTATTCCTGTGTGTGACTATGATGCACAGGAAAGTGCAGGTGTAGGCAAACACCTGTGCAAGCACATGCCAGTGAATGACAGCAGGTGTCCTGCTCCATCACTCTCCACCTGATTCCCTTTGAGACAGTTTCTCTCACTAAACCTAGAGCTGGGCTGGTAGCCATCAAGACCCAGTGATCTTCTTTTCTCTGCCCCCTCACAGTGATGAGGTTACAGGCATGCATGCAACCACACACAGTTTTTTTATATGGATCCTAGGTATTTGAACTGAGGTCCTTTGCTCAAGAAGTAAACACTCTTACCTTCTGACCATCTCCCCAGCTCCAAGCATTATTTATATGTGTGTGTGTGTGTGTGTGTGTGTGTGTGTGTGTGTTGTGTGTGCAAGACCAGATCAGAGCTTTAAAATCTACAAAGAAAGCTAGGCATAGTGGCGCGTGCCTGCAGTCCCAACACTTTGGAGGCAGAGGCAAGGGGATCTCTGTGAATTTGAAGCCAGCCTGGTCTACAGAGTGAGTTCCAGGACAGCCAGAGATACACAGTNAGACCTTGTTTTGAAAACTAAACAAAACAACAACAACAAAATAAATAAAAAAAATAAAACCTACACAGCTCGCAGGGNGGCATACTCACCGCAGCCCCTGCTGGTGTGTGTATGTGCACAATGCACTTAGCATCTGGGCGTGCAGCATAAATTGCAGAATGTAATGTGAAGCCAGCCTGATTTACTCCCAGGTTAGTACTTCCGCGATCTACTATATCTCCTTGTAGATTGACCTTAACCTGCAAATAAAAAGGCAATCCTTTACATTTCAAGGTGACTTCAAGGAACCCTTACTAGAAAACACTGAAAGCCAAGTTCAAGTGTCTATAATTTCTTTAAAGGTTCCTCTCTATACTAAGCACAGTTTTGTTTATTCCATTAGGCTCTGCAACTAAACGTGAGAGCACTTAAAAGATCTAATACAATCTGTAGAAACACGATGCCAAAGAGAAAGCCGTTCTCACCAAGCTGGATGCAGTCACTTCACTGTAAAGAAGTCCAAAAGGGACGATGAGGAAATGTTCCTGCTCGGAGTTCACTCTGGTCTATGGGAAAATGTCTGAGTTAGCACAGAGGTCCAACTAAAATTAACTGTGTCACTTACAGGACACAAACTCACAGATGAATGGTTAGGGAGGAACTAAAGCATACAGTCTATCACAAAGCTAAGATGTGCTCAACACTTACTGTACTGTACAGCAACTGAACTTGTCAAACACATACTGGTCACGTCAATGAAAACTGACTTTATAGGGAACACGCCGAACGACCCAGTTCAACATTCACCCTCTGACACGTCAGTTAGTCATTGTAAAGTTATTCTGTGGCTATCAGTCTCATGGCAAAATAGTGCCAATACACAGAAGTAGGAAAATGGAAAACAAAACACTTTTTCAAGTTTTTCAAGGGGCTAGAAAAGTGGCTCAACAATTAAGAGCCCTTGCTGCTCTTGCAGAGGACCCAGGTCTGGTTCTCAGAAAACGTATCAGGCAGTTCACAACAATCTATAACTCCAGTTCCAGGGGACCCAACCCCACTTCTGGACTCTGTGGATACCTGTTGTGGAATATTTGTTTAACTAGGTAAAGGTATGTTACAGTTGTGCTGTGGAATATTACTTTAACTGTACAGTTACTGATTTTCCCTTTTTTTTCTTTCTTCCTGAGTCCAGCCTGGTCTATACAGCAAGTTCCAAGTTAGCCAGAGCTATACAGTGAGACCCTTTCTCAAAAGACAACAACAATATACAATTCCAATTGTAAACTTAACAGATTTACATGTTTTAATAGAAAACACTTAAAATATGAAATTCTTAGTCTAAAGCAAAAGGGATTATACACAAAACTCAGACACCAGACGAAAGAAGAACATTTCAAAGCAGGTTTCTTCAGCAGTGGTCTTGGTGTCTGTGCCTTTGACTACCATCCCTCCTCTGTAAACAAGAAGGGACAGCCTCAGACCCTCAGCCATTCGTAAAAAACAAACACAGCCCAGCATTCAGGAGGAAGAGGTGGGCTGTGTGACTACAGAGATCAGTACTGTATCCCCACACCCAGTGCACTGGCCGGAGGGTGAATTCCAGACTAGAGCTGACACAATCATCTGTGAGGTTCTCCCAGTGCTAAGACTTAACACAGACCAGAAAGTCTACNAACCAGCAAAGGATCACCAAGAAAGGACCTCAGCCCAAACCCCAGCTGGGCCACCCTGGCTTGTCCTTCCTCATCTCCAAGGCTTCTCTAAATCTGACACAATGTTAAAGATCTAAGTCAGACTATCCTCTCCAAGCCTCCAACACCTGTCAGCACTTTACAATCCCCTTAGCAGAAAATCCCTGACCCTCTTTCACAGAAAGGGCAGAATGACCTCTTAGCACTAATTTTTACACTGATACTGTTAATATTTCTTTCCTGCTAAGTATCTACATAATAATACCTAGATGGTATGATGGTGTCTAATGGCAAAACACGTGGATGTCATAAATCTTAACAACAAAAACACTCTAAAATTTTAAAAGCCAAGCCAGGGAGTGGGGGTGCTTTCTTCTTCAAAGACTCTGGTTCTAGTTCATAAAATAGAGAAAATCTTTTTGGTAACTTGGATTTTTTTTTAAACACTGTATTAATAACCAAGCAGGTCACTTAAAGACAGAACAGTAAACATTTAACCGGCATCTAATTCTGTCAATGCCAAACAAATTACAGGGGAGAGGGGGAAAGCCTGCAATTTGAGTCAAAATCACTAAAATAGCATTCATAACAGGGTGAGTTATATACACAGCATCTTAAAAACACACGAATAATGAAGCTACTGTTAAAACCAGGGACCACATTTCCTATTCCTGTTACAGCTGTAACATCTGCATGGAACCAACTAGCATTAAATCTCCATCTGAGCTTTCTGTCCAGTATAATCAGCTGGAAAGGCCAGCAACTTTCCAGCATGCCCAGATGTGCACTGGCACAAGAACGAAGCTAACTGGACCTACTGTTCAGCTATCAAAAGTTTCTAGTGAGTTCTTTTTCACAATTTTCCTGAAGTAATTTTAGGTCAGCTAAGGCTGGTCAGCATTTAATGTTGTAGGGCACACCTACACTGTGCCAAGCACTGCTCCCGGTCCCAGGCCCACAGCAGGGAGCACAACAGCAGCCCTGCTTATAGAGCTGATACCCCTGGGGACTACTATGCCATAAGAATGTGCACAGATTGGTAACAGTCACTGCTACATGGGAATAGAGCAGGATAACACTCTACACCACACAAGAGCGCAGCAGACAGCAACAGGCACAGAGCTAGCATTTGGAAATTTTCCTTTTAACAGCAATGTAGCAAGCAGACAGGAAGGATGCAACTCAGCATCTGCAGTACAGATCAATGCCCTTGAAGAAACAGTAGCACAGCACACTGCTAACCAGGAAGGCTCCAGACCTCAACTTCGGGAGCAATCACATTCCTCTGAGCCCAGAAAGGAGCTAAACTAAGCACTAGTCGTAAGTTCACATGTGGAAAACCTCCACAGGTGTATATGGAGAAAAGGCTCAAGCAATCTAAACAGCTGCTATCACTGGCTACCTCAAGACAAATAGAAGTTTGGCAGGATTATGAGTTTTTCTTTAGACATCTGCAACACCTGCATAAGGCATACTTGTTATAATAAGGAGGCATTATAACAATAATTCTAAAAATCCAATATTGCAAGGTGGGGAATCTGCCTGGGTCATGTACTGAGTAAAGGCCAGCCTCAAAAACTAGTAAATGTGAAGTGCGGGAGAGATGGCTCAGTGGTTAGAGTGCTTTCTGCTCTTCCAGGGGATCCAAGCTCAGCACGAGCACCCACACCTGGTGGCTAACAACTACTTGCAACTCTAGTTTCTAGGGAGCATACACATCCCTCTGGCCTCCTTGAGCATCTGCACAGACATATACACAGGCAGGCAGACAGGCATGTGCACACGCACACTCGTGCACATTCACACACACACACACACACACACACACACACACTCTAAAATAAATTTTTAAAATTAGTAAAGTTTGAGTCAGGCAGTGGTGGCACACGCTTTTAATCCCAGCACTCTGGAACAGAGGCAGGTGGATTTCTGAGTTTGAGGCCTGTTCAAACAGAGCGAGTTCCAGGACAGCCAGTGCTGTTACACAGAGAAACCCAGTCTAGAAAAACAAAACAAAACAACAACAACAACAAAAGTAAAGTTTTTAAAATCCGGTGAAAGAAACTAAACAAAAAAAAACAAAACAAGAGATTGAAACAAGCTGGAAAAACTATAAAAGAATAAGGAACGAGAAAGCAAGCCGCAGTCCCTTAGGAGTCTAGAAGGAAGGAGGCAATGAGACGCCCAGCCAGGTGGAAGTGTGGCCAGACACAGCACGAGCTCCCTTATTTCTGTGACATGATGAGGACAATTGCTCAAAGAACTCAAANCAAGGCAGGAGGTGGTTGTTCTCTGGATTTATGTATTTGTTTATTGAGACAGGGTCACATGGAGTTCAAACTAGCCCTGAAACACAGTCAAGGACAACCCTGAATTTCATTTTTTCACGTCTTTATCTATTGGGGGGAAGGTGAGCAAGTGCCACAGCTCCTGTGTGAAGACTAGACAACAACGTGAAGGGGTCGGTCCTTTCTCTCTTCCTCCTCCTCCTCCTCCTCTTCTTCTTCCTCTTCTTCTTCTTTTCTTCTTCTTTCTTCCCCTCTCCCTCTCTTTCTTTCCACCATGTGGGTCCCTGGGACTGAATTCAGGCAGCATAAAACTAGCAAAGGGCCTAACTGCACTGATGGGCCATGAAAACAAGCTCAACAAAACAGAGAGCAAAGGATGGGCTGACTGGCTAGAAAACAGAAGGAACCATGCACAAGGGCAGGACTCACAGTGTTCCCTGATACAACCTGAGTTGGAACAACGTTAGTACAGAGAGCAGTCAGTCTGTAACATTTGTTGCAAAACTAAACTGAGGAACAGAGAGGTCCTGATAATGCTGCAAAGTGCACAAAACTGGAGTGGCTAAAAAAACAAACATAATGCAGAGAAGCAAATGCCAGTATTGTTAGATTTGTAACTCATAAATAAATTTTAGGAACTGCTTATAATTTGATAAACATTTATTAGGTTAACATGCAAGAAAGACATTTTAAAGAACTACTCTCATAACTTTTAACCCACACTTGCCAATTCTTGTGTTCTCTAGTAAGGAATCCAAAGAGAAGGTGTTCTTAGAGTTACTAATGCTGTGTGAGAAAAGATGGTGCTAGACAGTTAATGAGCCACTAGTCACCCAGGGGCTACTGTGG
>LZPO01044446.1:93369-111744 GCA_001675575.1 Neotoma lepida | reverse complement strand
GGTTGGAGATGTAACCCAGCGGTAAAGTGCTTGCCTGGCATGCACAAAGCTCTGGGCTTTGCTCCAGGACAGAAAAACAAAAGTAAAAAATAAAACAATAAAAATAAGAACTGATTATCAGAAGATGTCACAGTTAGTCCAGATAAGCCAGAGTTGGAGAAGATATTTACATCACGTCACAGATAATATCAAGACTATCAGTGTCAGGGTATAGTGGTGCCCATCTTTAATCCTAGCACTTGAGAGGCAGAGGTGGGTAGATCCAAGACTTGATCAAGTGAGACCTTGTCTCAAAAAAAGTGGAGAGGAGAGGGGCAGAGAGATGGTTCAGTGGTTAAGTGCACTAGTTGCTCTTGCTGTGGACCTGGGTTCAGTTCCCAGTACCCACGTGGAGGCTTACAACCATCCATAATTCCAGTTCCAGGGGACCCAATGTCCTCTTCTAACTGCTACCGGCACACAAGTGGTGCACATACACTCACACAAAACATTTAAACACACTTGACAGTAGTGGCACATGCCTTTAATCCTAGAACTTGGGGAGGCAGAGGCAGGTGGATCTCTGTGAGTTCAAGGCCAGTCTGGTCTACAGAGCTAGTTCCAGGACAGCCAAGGCTACATAGAGAAACTCTGTCTCAAAAACCAACCAACCAACAAACAAACAAAACACTCAAACACATAAAAAAAATAAGTCTTTAAAAAAGCCTATTGATTAATAAGAAACAGATGAACAGCCTGTAAAAAATGGGCAAGATTTGTATAGGCACTTTACAGAAGTCAAGATTAGCATGGCTGGGCTAGAGAGATGGNTCAGTGGTTAGGAGCTCTTCCAGAAGACTCAGGTTCAATTCCCAGCTCCCACATGGCAGCTCAAGACTTTCTGTAACTCCAGTTCCAGGGGATCTGACACCCTCACACAGACATACATGCAGGCAAAACACCAATGCACATAAAATAAAAATAAATAAAATTTTTAAAGATTAGCATGCTAATAAACATATGAACTTGTTCTCAACCTAATTACNAAAAAAACTAAATGTAAAATAAAATAGCTTTACACTCCTAGACTGGCAAAAATTAAAGTTCTGGCAGCCCCAAGAACTGGCAAGGCTATAGAGCCAAGGAGTTCTCTCAGCAGCATTCTTGGAAGGCAGTGAAAGACCCTCAAATACTAGAGAAATGGTGTTAGTGTGCATCATGGGCACGATGGCCGCTAGCAGCACTATCTGTAATTGTCCCAAAGTGGAANCTACCAGACATCCATCTACAGTGAAATGGCTCTGTGACCAGTGATACAGTCATACAATGGAACTGTTTCAACAATGAACAAAGTTAGCTATGCGTGGCAACATGAATAAATCTGACAATGAGCCAAAAGAGTTGGATGCCAAAGATTGCATCTGTATGATTCTGTTGCTACAAAACACAAAAACAGGAAAATATTGGGATGAGTGAATAACTGGGTGGTGAAGATTCTTCAGAAAAACAACAACATGAAATTCACAGGGCTGAGGAGGGGAGGGCTGTGACAAGGAGGGCCCATGAGTGTTAGATACTGCTCCTTGGAGACTGTACAGACACCCTTCAAAACTTGCCACACCGCACATTTATAATTCATTTACATTTCTGTGTGTTTTATTTCGCAGGAAATGAAGAAGGGAAGGAGCTGCCTCCGCTCAGAGCAGCTCAGGGCATGTGAGGGATATAGCTCTCAGGCAGTGCGGGGGCAGCTGTCAGGAAGCTGAATGCCTGTGAAGGTTCCTTTGGCACTCACAAAGGACGTGTAGAAGGATAGATGAGTCAGAGGTCTGCTCTACCTCTCCAGTCCTCCTCCAGGGAGACACAGGAAAGTACCTTGAGGGAACCACCACACACATATACTTTCATAGTGTGGTGTTGTGGCACTTCCAGGGGCCAGTGCCCCTTCTTCAAGCAGAGGTTTCCTCAAGGACTCCATAGCCAGGCAGTCTTATCTGGGTGGAGGGAACGGAAGATGCTTGCAGGATGTGTGCCATGGGTCCAGTGAGGATCAGATCTGTGATGTTCTCCTTCCCCATTTCCACACATGTGGATTTGGTTCAAATCCTAGATCTACTCCGTAGGCCCTGGCATTGTCTAGGTTGTTCCCTTCCAGGGCTTACATCACTTCCAAAAGCCCCTTCCTTATTAGGTTGACCTGCCCATCTGTACTGAGGATGAAGCTGCATCTTGAGTCCATCAATAGGGGACACTCACAGCAATATGGCCCAGAGTGGGAGCAACTGGTACTTGTATAANTTTCTAGCTATTGGGCTGGGGCTGTAGCTCAGTGGTAGAGCATTTGCCTAACATCAGCAAGACCCTGGGNTCCATCAGTGTGAACAGTAAATGAAAACCCTTTTACCAATAAAAATCTAAAAATCTCAGATCAAACACAGGAAACATACAACTGTGTTCCTCCCCAGGCCTTCACTCAGGGTTGCTTCCCATGATGACCCCTTTCCTCAAGCCCCAAACAGAAGCCGTCTCTGAATACATCATGGCAGGCAAGTCAGGGAACCAGCTCTGGGCTTCTGTTTCTCTCTCAGCAGAAAGAAAAGTATAAGACTCGGTAGTGGTGGTACACGCCTTTAATCCCAGCACTCAAGAGGCAGAGGCAGCTGGACCTCTCTCTGTAGCCTGGCCTACAGAGCTAGTTCCAGGACAGCCAAGACTACGTCAAGAAAAAACAAAAAAACAAAAAACAAAAATAAGTAAATAAAGGGAAGGAAGGGTGGTGTAAATCTGTCCCTGGGGCAGGACCTGAAGCTCCTGTTGCCCACCCCAAACCCAGCCTCACACACTGGGATCCAGAAGGCAAAGCAGTTTCCTCCCCCAGAGCTATGGCTCCTGAGGTAGGTGGGGCACCTTCAGAGCTCTGGGGGTAAATAGAGCTGACCAGACTCCCGTAATTAGTGGTGCCTGAGAGGAGTGTCAGGGAGCCATGAGGAGTCAGAGCACTAAAGCAGGGACAGATCCAACAGATCCACATGACAGTGAGTAGCAAAGCTGGGGCTTAAACTCAGGCTTCTCTGAGCCCCAGTTCTCACTTAAAAATGGGTCTACTTTTCCNGCTCAGCACCACAAATGCTGGAAGTGTTCAATACATGGTAATCACCACATTATGAATTCCTCGTTCATGGAAATTATGAATTTCCATGGCCAGGCCTCCCATCACTCCCTGCACACAATCTTGCAAATGAGGCCCTGGACTTGGGGCAGTTCAAAGAGGTGGTCANCTGTGCCAGCTGGTCCAGAGTCTCAAGAGATAAGACAAGGCTGTACAAAACCTTGGTGGGCCTTGGATGTCCACAGGCCTCAACTGTTTAGTCAGTCNAAAGGACCCATCACATGCCTCTGGCCCAAAGAATCCCTAAATCCTCTAGCCCAGGGCTTGAAACGCATGTTAGCCACTGAGCTGGTCCCCAAAACAGTGCACTGTGCTGCAGTACACACTCAGCAGACTCCTAGGCATAGGATCAAAACCTATTCTCACCCAGTTCTGTTTTATATTTTACAGAAATGGATGCTGCAGTTATAGTGTACACGGCTCCANTCCCCGATTGAGTTTAGGACAGAAAGCAAGGAGAAAATGGCTGGTCCTCTAGGGATTGTTCCATGTAACCTACATTTGACCACGGCATCCTTCTCCCCTGGCAGGGTGAAAGGAAACATCTGTCAAGATGGACGGACTCTGGTTCCTGGAAGCAGATGGCCACTGGAATCCAATGTGTCATTCACTGTACCCCATGATGCCCTGGGGCCACAGCCTTCTACTTCCACGAATTTGACTCACTTAGTCAACCACAGGGCTCCAAAATACAGCAGGAATTTGGGGTTCCAAACAGAAGCCTTTCTCACTAGACAGCAGTCCCTGGCTACTGGGCANAAGTACAGTCCTTGATCTGGGTTCTGTATAAAAATCTTCTCTACTAGGGCTAGTGAGATGGCTCAACAGTAAAGAGCTCTGGCTGTTCTTCCAAAGCAGCCTGATTCAATTCCCAGTAGCCATGTGGCAGCTCACAACCATTCATAACTTCAGTTCCAGGAGATCTGACATCCTCTTCTGACCCCCCAGGGCACCAGGCACACACACGATACACACATACATGTAGGCAAAACACTCACAGACATAAAATAATAAAATAAAGATTAAAAAAAACCCTTCTTCCCCAACATAAAGTACAGTGAAGGCCAAGGTCTTTGCCAACCCTGACCTCCAGATGCATTTATTTTCACAAAAAGTCCAGTCTAGATGGCTGCACCAAATGTGNAGCCTGGCAGAATTTCATGGCAGAAACTGAGGGGACCAATTGGNACCACCCAAACTACTTGGACACCTGGATGCCACTATCCCCACCCATCCTTGGCCTATCCAGGCCCCACTCTCCTCACTTGACTCNAGTCAGAACTTCCTGTAAGAAGNCTTCCTAGACGCTCCCACTGGATTCCAAGCTCCTGGCTCCTTCATGCACAGCTTCCCAGAACACTGCACCAGCACCAGTACCTCATACTCATTGACCTGCTCTAGACTAAGCTCTGCCAAGCTGGACTAGGAGCTGCTCAGAGCCAACAATCAGCTCCAGCACCAGGCCAGTCACACAGGGGGCACTCAAAAACTGCTAACTGGGGCTTTGAAGTTCGGGCTCCAGCCAACACTGATCCAGATGGATCCTGATCTATTATTTAGCTATGTCCCCCAGTCAGCTCACTTAGCAGCTTGTGCCCTAGAAGACTAAAGACCACCCATTAGGACTGCTGTCAGTACTCTCTACCTGGACATTGGTGACGCTCAGTAGAGCCTGCTGTCCCCTCAGTGCCAATCAAACCCTGGCCATTGAGACAAAAGTCATCTCTGATTTATTAAGAGGCAACGGTCCCTCCTTGAGCCTGTCTGTGTCTTAGCATTCCTATGGGTCCTAGGACCAGCCTTAGGCCCCATCCAATTACCCCAGCCTTGCTTGGCCCCAGCCCACTACAGGATGGGTATGCAATGGGGACCAGATTTTATGTCGTCGAAGCCCAGGCAGCACTTAGTCATCGGCCCTGGATTCTTGAGAGGTGGGACATGGAGGGGCTGGATGGACCACGTCAGCCAGCCAGTTCTCTAGTAGTTTGGCCTGCTCCAGCCTGGGACCCAGCCCGTTCACTGAGGCTGGGAGTCTTGTTGATGAGGTCTGGTGTCAAGCCCATTCCTGCTCATCTGCCCATGCAAGCCGGTCTCCATCTATGTGGCAGGGCTGTGGCCCCANGGCTGCTTCCACCCAACAGTTGTGTAGAATGGATGTCACCTGGGNCCAGTGTAGCCATATGGGTGCCGCAGCAACAGGCTTTGGTGGCTGGGCAGCACATGAGTGTGGTAGTGTTCCACCATGCTGCCCACACTTGTAAACAGAACCTCACCTTCCAGGTAGAACTTAGAATCCTGCAGGACAGAAGATATCAGGCTCAGCAGGGCCTGACTAGCCCATTGCCTCAATCCTATACCCCCCTCCCCCACTCCCCTACCTTTCCCGCATTTTCTCAAAGGGGAAGGTTGGCAGTAACAATGGCACTGATAGTCAAGCTTGCTCCCAGCAGTCCATATCCCTCCCCTCCCTGTCTGCCCACACAACAGGGCTGTGTTTCTCAGCTCTCCAGTCAGTACTCTTGCATTAGTCCCAAGGGTCCAATGTGAAACCTGCTCTCAGGGCACGGTCTGTGAATAAAACCAAGGGCCAAGGAGAGCTACCTAACACTTCTCGAGTAAGCTAAGGACAAAGCAAGGTTAGGAGAGGAGGGAGGCTGAGGCCATGCGGAAGAGACGGAGGGCAAAGGACAGGGCAGGGCTGATGTTATGGAGGTACCAGTCCAGGTCCCCACTGCCGCATCCTGTAAGGGGGACTCACTTTTGCTAAGCCTNGAGGCCAGTGTCTCCCCCCTCCTCCGAGAGCAGGGCCCTGTCCCTCACCTTCTCAAAGATGCGATAGTTCCTCACTTTGTTCGAGGATTCATCCCACACGACCAAGACCTACAGGGAAGGAGATATGGAGCAGAAGGCTTGGAGGAGACTGCAGGACTGGCCACCAAAGCCTAAGAGGGAAGCAGCAACTCGGGGATAGATGCTGTAGCCCTTGGGGGGTAATGTGAGTCAGAGATCCACTCCAGTCACCTGCACAGACAGGCCCTCACCCTGGCAGTCCCTCTGCCCTTACAGAGCCCCTGGTAAGACCTAAGTAGCTGGAACCATCTCTTACGTGAGTGAGGTAGGTGAGGTATCACGTTAACACTTGGACACTCAACCTCTTGCTAGTTCCACTGGCCCACATGGCCTCCCTACTCCTCTTCACAAACCCCATCCTAATCCACNCTCTATGGCTCCAGTGGAAGGCAGCCATAATCACCCCCAATTTGTAGAAATCGTTTAGTTTTGGGAACAGAGAGAGGGTGCTGCTGGGCAAAGATCCCAAAGAAAGAATTCAGTTGAGGTGCCAACTAGGAGGACAGAAGGTGGCGCAGCTGTCCTGCACCAGCAGCCTACCTTCCCTGACTTGGTGGAGGAGTTCCGAATGCAATACAGCCCATCCTGAGGCTCTCCACGGGGATTTGTAGCCTTGAACAACCTAAAATAAAACAGCCATGTTGGTGGGTNGACCTCCCTAGACAGCTTGCATAAGTACCTTCTAGCCCCACTCTACTACGTGGCTTTCTGGCCACTCTTGGTTTCCGGTTGTAATAGAGGATTTAAGCAGAGGGGCTTATGAGAATAGCAACAACAACAACCCATTCAGACCCACTGCTATCACATTTCCTCGCTCAGGCCACATGCTCGAGCTTGGGCTTGCCCAACCCCAGAGTGGGTAAGGGGGACAAGGGACCTCACACTGCCACAGCAAGGACAAGAAGCACTGTGCACTCACCTTTCTACCTCACAGGATTCTGTGGTGTTGACAAACACTGAGTTAGGCAGCGGCACCTGAAGGAAGTCAACAGTGGTCACTGTCAAAGCATGAGTGAACCCTCCAAATATCACTTCTCCCCCAACTGGCTGCCACCTGCATCAGGATACAGTACTTTGCATGGTGTCATCGCCCTCAAACCTAGAGTTATGGAGCCCCTTGTTCAGGATAGCCAGCGAGGGCCCTTAGCCTACAGCTCTCCCATGTCTGCCCGCTGGCTGACTGGGTGGNACCTGGGCCCTCCACTCTGTCCTACCTTCTCATAGTCCTCGTCTGAGTCCTCCTCGCCAGTGTCAGCCTGTGAGGGCTGTCGGGGCTTTTCAAAGGAGAAGCTCCTGAAACTCTGTCCATCAGGGGGTGATCGCCTGGAGCAAGAAGGAGGAAGACAAGAATATTATCACCCTTGGACACAGACAGGTCACTCCTTCCTCCCCTCCACACGTCCCCACTTAGCATCAGCATCTTGGTACCAGCCTTCTCTGGCCCTGTGGCTGAAACTGCTCAGGACAGCAGAGCTCTGAAACTCATGCTCACTGCCCAAAGGAGGAAGGAGTTATCACAGATCTGAAAGCCCAACTAGGAAATCAGGACGGCCATTAATACAGGTGAGCACCTGAGCTCAGGTGTTATCATATAGTGGACAAGTGCACTGGGCACTGCCAGGGCCCAAGATCTACTATTGATTGTCTTTGGACTCTGGCAAAGTCACAGTTCTCTCAAAGCTATGAGGGGGTGAACAGCTGGAAAGAGGCAGAACAGTGCAATCTGACCCCATTGGACACCTCTGCTAACAGTCCAGTCCACTGCATAGGCAGCAGGTGGTCCTCTTGAGCCTAATCTTCAGGCCTTTGGGGAGAAGTAATGGAAGCCACACATGGCCTGAGACATAAACCCACATCANGATGGGCAAGGGCGGACATCACCTGTACCCCTGGATCAGCCAGGAGTACGGGAGACTGGGGTGGTGAGGAAATCCTTCCCACCTGTTCCTAATGCTTCCCCTCAGAATGTAAGGGGTGCTGGATGGAGAACAGACTGGGTTGAGGGAACCTACAGGCTGGCAGGCAGAGGCACTACCCCAGCCAGACTCACTGCAGGTGGGGGAGAGGTGTCTTTTCTGGTCTAGGCAGCACCGCAGGCCGAACTGTAACCTCAGGGATGGGCATCTTCTGTACAGGAGGCCTGGGGGCCACAGGAGGCACAAAGAGTCCAGGCTTGGCTGCCTCTCTCAGGGAGGCTTCTTCAGTTATCTTCAGGAACTTGGGCTTATTGGCAGGCACAGGTGGGGGCTCAGATGTGGGCGGCCCTCGGGAAGACAGGTGGAAGGACTTGAGTTTGTCACAGTTCCTTGAGGTGGCAATGGCCAGGGTGGCAGGGCTGGAGACAGAGCTAGTCCCATGGCCAGGGGTCCAGGGTTCCGGGCTGGGGTTCACACTGTCTCGGAAGCAAGGTTTCCGGAGGCTGGGCATGCTGGGTACGTTGCCCAGTGGNGGGTCACTCATCCTCCGAGGGGTAGCAGGCACCCGGAGGCCAGGCTCTATTCGTCTCAGGCCCAATGAGTCCTTCTTAGCATCCTCAAGGGTAGGGCCAGTATCTGGAAGGCTTCGCTTAGGGGGTGGGGGTGGAAGTAAGGGGCTTGAGCTTTTGGAGGTGAAGGAATGGGCACGGGGCAAGTCAGTGAAGGTTGGCTTCCGGGGTACGGGCACAGGGGGTGGTGGGTAGGCTGGTGGGTGTGTCAGGGAATCTGCAGAACACACACATACATATAAAAAAAAAATGCAAGTTGGCATCACATAAACGCTGGACCACCACAACCCTGTACTAGCAACAGGCAGCAGGAGCCAACCAGATGTGCACCCCTCATGGTCCTACCTTCAGCCAGCCAGCAGCGGCTAACTCAGTATGCATCCTTCATAGTCTCACCCTTGCCCTACCTAATGGCTAATATCTAGCCCACCACCCAGCTTTCTCTGGGCCCAGACCACCAGTGCTACCTGGCCCTTTCCATCCACCCCCCTGAAGGCAATCCAGACAAAGCTCCTACAACTTAGATATCACATAAAGAGCTATCAAGGCCCTCACAGGGTGAAGTAAGCAAAATGAGGATACTCAGGCCTTCACCTGAGCAAGGGGAAGGGTAAATTCTGAACAAAAAAGTGTGAGCAGGAAGGGTCAGAACCAGTGGCATGAAGTTGAAAGCTTGTGTTTATAACAAGCTAAAGGCACTGTGTGACATCTAGCCCANATGTCATTCGGGCCATCAGGAGAGCAGGCCCAGGATCAGTGGGAAGGATAGGAGTGAGGCCTGAGTCACAGGGAGGCGGGGGGGGGGGGCAAGAGGTAAACACAGGAGACAAAAGAGCAAGAAGGGCCAGAGTGCCAGGCATGTGGAGGTATGAGGCCGGTGATGAGCNGGGGCTCTAGAGAGGAGGAGGGAGAGTGGCGAAGTGTTCAGGGGAGGCTGCAGGGACTTCATGAGTCTCCCTACAGCTCAAGGCAGAGACTCCTCACTCTCCCACTCTTTGGAGCTGGGTGGTCAAGTTGAGGCCTGAGGCAGGAAGGTAGGGGAATAGGAAATAAAAGGCATGGTCTGGTACCTGAAGGAGTGTCACTAGAGCTGACCCCAGGGAAGGTAGTAAGGACACCAGTGCCTACAAGCAGTGGGAAGGAAGGTCTAAGGAGGGCGTGGGGAAGCAAAGGTCAAGGCACTGGAGGATAGGAATAGAAGATGGATGATATTCCCAAGACATAATGATGGACAAGACAAAGCTGGAGTGTTCTGAGAGGAGGAAGCAGGAAAAATACAAGGTATAAAGAGGTGAAGGTCAGAGGGCAGGACAGAGACACACCCTTCCTACCCAGCCTGTTGCCATAGGCAATGGACCTGCCTCAGACCAACCCCCTTCTCAGTGTCCCTTCATTTTCAGCCTCAGCCTCCAGGACCACCCACAGCTTCACCTGACCCTCCATCCACACTGAGTTAACCTGGGCGGTGGCAGCAGTGGACAAGCCCGGCCAATTGTCCCTGAACCTCTGAATACTTGGATCACAGAAAGGAAACTGAGACCACCCAGAGCAAGACCCACAGCCTTCTAGACATGGTGGTGCATGTTTTTAATTCTGTTCTCAGGGGGCAGAGACAGGCAGATCTCTGAGTTTGAAGTCAGTCTGTTCAGGAGATTCAGGACAGTCAGAGCTACAGAGAGACCCTGTCTCAAAAACCAACCAAACAAAAAGACCCACCAGCATAAGAGAAGCTCTGTTCTTGGTTCCAGTCCCCAGTCTTTACCCACCAAGAGACCCCCAGACCCAGCTACCCTACCTACCCTCAAGCTTCATGGGCCCTGGGGAGTCAGGCTCCAAGTACGAGTCATCCTCATCTTCATGTTCATAGTCTACATGCAGTGAATGAATGGNAGATGAGACACAGTGTAGCCCAGGTCCGCTGCATGCAGAACAGGATGGCATGGCCCCCTGTGCCTCAGCACAGTGCTCCAGTCATGAGAATAGGGCACTCAGGAGGCATGGGGTTGAGGACAAGGAGGTAGGATTTGAAACCTGAACTCACACTGCTGGAGGTCAGAGGAGAGAAGCCACATCACTCTGCCAGGGGACAGGGCAGGGAGCAAAGCTAACCATGCATTTCTCTCCTTCTAAGCAGCCCAAGTGGGTCAGCAGCCAAGTGGATATATGGCAGGTGAAGAGATGGTCTTACCTTCATTGTCTGTGGGGTATGGAGAGAGGCTGATGTCTATAGGTCGTTCAACTGCACCATAGAAGCTGTCCGCATCTGAGCTAGAGTCACTGAAACCCAGAGCAGGAAACAGGCAATGAGCACTAGACTAGTGGTCTCCTTGCACTCACATGTAGCGAGTGACCTGTCGGGAGTGACACACACTCCCAACAGACACCACATATGTTGACATCCATTTGGGGACCCATGGGCACACATAGATATGAACACATACAGAAATAGGACAACCCCTCACACACCTCATAAAGACAAAAGAACACAAACATCACATAGAAAGACATTATATATACATGTGATTCAAGGACAGACATAGGGACTGGAGGCTTGGCACCATCTATGGGTGCCACCTTCCTGCCTCACTGTGGTTTTTGCAACCCTGNCTGGCTAGATGCCTCAGGGCTGGGTCCACATGTCTACTTCCTGTCCAAGGAGGCTCATTCAACCCTGGGCTAAGATGTTATAAGATGCCAGGCTAGACCGATGGCCATGAGCTCTGGTTTCAATCCAGAACCTCAGGGCAGCCTTGGGGGNGCCCAACCCTCTCTGGATCACAGTTTCACTGACTATGACAGGATCGGTGTATGTTCCCTAGAGGGCCCCANTTGTTTGCTGGACCGTCTCACAGGTGAGGATGCAGAGACCAGGACTGACTGAGCTCCCAAGGGACAGAGTGGATGCAGGGAGTTGGGAATCCAAAGCTCTGAGCTGGAAATGCTGGCTCCATAGTAGGGAAGGGACAATAGCACATATGAGCCCCAAACAGGAGTTACAAATAAGTGCAACAGAGCAGGACAGAGACAGAGCTAGAAGACTGACAAGAACAGAGACGGTGCAAGCACACCATGCACACGATTGTGTTAGCAGTGTGTGCTTCCACACACATGAAGCTTGCCTGGCACCTCCACAAAAGCCTTTATGGAAGTGATTCTAGGCCAAGCTCCCAGGGACTGGAAGGGAACCCTAGGAGCCAGAAGCCCTAGGGCCTATCGCCCACCCCTCCCACCCCTTGGCATACCTGGTGTCTAGAGGTAGCTCCTTCTTCTCATGGAAGTGGCCAATTTCCTTGCGTAGCAAGGCCATCCAGCTCTGTGGGTCAGGNACAGCCATGTAAGTATGATGCTGCCCAGAATGTGGTCCCACTTCACCCTCCTCCAACCACTGTCTAGCTGCTATGCAGTAACCACCAAGGTCCAGGGAGAGCAACCTACCTAGGCCCAGCCTAGACTGTGTGGCTCAGAGTTGAAATCGCCCTCCTGGGGCTGCAAGCTGCCCCTCAGCCCTTTTGGGGCTCTACCCTGCTGGCGCATTCTCAGGGTGTGTACAGGCACCAGGCTGTGGGCCTAATCCACCTGGCTGCCCATACACCAACCAAGTCTTTCTCCTCCAGGTCCTAGCCTAGAGGTGATGGGAGGCCAGATCCTGGTGATCAGTGTGCCACTTCAAGCAGGTCCTACCCAGCTCCTGAGGCCCTGCTACATGCTGATCACCTTGCGCTCATCCTCAGAGGAGGCTGAGAAGAACCACGTGCGATGCTTCTTGCTGATGTGAATGATCTTGAACGGGAAGACGTTGTTGGATGTCGTCTCCTCGGCTGCCCGCATCACTCTGAGGGCACATGGCCAAAAGTCACCAGCCCGGCCACTCTCAAAAAATGGGCTCATCAACCCCACCCCTGAATTGATTTCAGCACTCAGCATCATGCCCTGGGGAATATGGGCAAATCTGGACAGTCTCTGCCTGCTCGTGCTCTCNGTGGAATATCTAGATGCTTCAGGACAGCAGAGTATGAGCGGGCACAGGAAGGTGCCGGGTCTGTGAGGACTTCCCAGGGGAGCAGTGTGCAGAGCTCAGAGACATGGTCCTGTTACTCTCATTGCTCATCAGTGTCATTTCATATAGATACTATTCCCCAGCTCTGTCCCATGCAGCCCCTGAACTGCCTCTCTGCTCTGTTGCCTGCTCCCAGATGCAGGGCTTTCTCAGACATCAGTCGACCTGGGGGAGTCCTGCTGGCTGGACACTTGGGCAGGATACCTGCCTGGCCTATCACAAGTCCTGGCCAGGGCCTCTCAGGCTCAGCCTATCAAATGGATTGGACAATCCTTGGGGCCCAGTCACATCTGTTAATGGGCTGAGTTCATGGCTGGCACAGCAGGAGGGCCATCAGTCTGGGGAAAGTGACTAGGGAGAGAGCTTTGATTAGCTAGTGCCTAGGATTGGACTAGGGACTTGGCCTGGCTACTTCGGCAAGGCTGGCTCATCAAGGCTATACAGTCAGAGTGAAGTAGAGGCCCAGAGCAACTTCAGAATAAGCGGAAGGGGCTGGGCCCTTTATGGGGTGGTGAAAGGCTCAGACTAATGCTACAGGGCATAGAGCCTTGCTCCCTATAGCCCCCAAGGCCACAGGACAAACTCAGGATAACCAATAGGCCATATGTGGGCATTAGCTCAGGGTATACCTGCCCATTAGTCTAGAAGCTCTAATGAAAGCTTCACCCCACACATATTATCCCACCTCTTGCCCTCAGCAAAGGCCAGAATATGAGGTGACATCCAGCGAGCAGATGAAAGCCATCTCAGAAAAGCCAGGGATGGACCCTGGCGGGTAGGGTGAGAGGGAAAGCAATCGGCATGGGGGTTGGTCAGCAGACAGGATGGACACTCACCGGTTGTAGCCATTCAGGGAGAAGGCACCCTGCGGAGAGGCAGATGTGCTACTCTTGAAGTAGTAGATACAGCGCTTGTGGATGATCACGAAGCGTAGGGGCCCTGAGGACAATGCAGCAGCAGGGGTGAGCCACAAAGCCACCAGTCAGCTCCACTCTGGGCTCTCCCCAGAGGCCCTATACAACTTCTGGGACTGCAGAGGGGTTGAGCAGGAAGCTGGGCTGGTGTGCTGCCCCTCCCTAGGGTTTTCTGTGGTGTCAAATACAGACAAGTTCACCGGCACACTGGCCAGTCTTGGGGTACCACTTCAGGGAAGGCCTGACCACACAAAGAAAAGGGGTCGATTGAGGCCTCAAGGGACAGTAAGAAAGGGTAGAGCCTGGACCAGAGGCCTAAGGAGGCCATGGCAGCCTTGCTTAGAGAAATAGGGCTGTTGGGGAAGGCGAGGAACTGGCAGGGCAAGGAGAGCAGGGCTAAGGCACCCAGAGCTGGCTGACGAGAGCCAGGTATGGAGCTGGGCTCTACCTCTCCTGTTCCTGTCCAGAACAGCACCCATCTAGGCCTGGGGGAAGGTTAGTTACGGCTCTTCCTTGGAGGCTGTCCGTACACAGTATAACTGATGTGCACAGAGTCCAACATTCCAGCCTAGAGCATCTCAGCTAGGCAACACAGGGTAGGGAGTCCCCAGCACAGGGCACTGCAGGGGCAAAAGCATGGAGTGTCCATGGCTGATCAGAGTTGGGCAAGGCTGTAGTACTCTTTGCCTTCAGCATCCTGCCACTCATTCAGCTGACTCCTGACCTAGCACATCGGTTCACTCTGTGCCACGTGGCCAATCACCTCACCCACAACACACACAAGGNAAGAACAGCATTGAGGGGCCAGATCTATCAGGTCACCCTGAGGTCCCCCAGGCCTTGGCTGCAGACTGAAGCTCTCACGGTCAGAACGGTATACCAAATGCTCATCTTATCTCNTTGCCTAGCTATACTATGCTGGATCTCCTGACAAGGTCCAGGCTANGGAAATTGACATCAGGTTCACTAGATGTGCCAACTGCCGGAAAAAGAAAAGAAATCCCAGAAGACCCATGAGAGCCATGGAGAAGCAGGGTTATGTCCTCCCTTGGAGATTCCTGTGATTCAGACTCACATTTGAGCAGCTGCAGCTGGGTGCCACCCTTCTTATGCAGGTAGCCAGCCTTGGTCACACCACCAGGCATGGTCAGCAGATTCTGGGCACCAATGGCTTTCATGGGGACAGGCCAATGCATTTCCTCAGCCTCCATGAAGCTGCAATCGAAGCAAAAGAGAAAGTACTCAGCTGGGTGGGCAGCAGACGACAGCTTGGCAGGGGATCCTGGAGGACGTTTCTAAGATCTAGAAGGCAATGTGGAGGGTCAGATCCACGGCGAAGAAAACTCTTCTTAAGTCCCCGCTTCTGAGTGAGACTCTGGGGGTGACAGTGCTACACTGTCAGTCCCCAGTCCTCTTGGCCACATACTTAACTCCAGGATGCTGAGCACTGTCCTTTTAGCATCATGAGTTCATTGAGCTCATGGCCCCATAAACGCTGGGGTAGCAATGATTGAACTAAGGAAACTAACTTGGGTACATCAGGCCTTGTGTCATGGCTATCCAAGGTTCCTAGTTTGGCTTTCTGGAGGATCTTCAGCCTCAGTTGTTAGAGCTATANAATGGGAGGGCAGAGTAGATTCCTTGTCATCAGTGCCATGAGGACCATTGGGCAGGTTTGCTAGTATCCACTTCATCAGCCCAGGGTATCAGCACCCAGGGGCTCCTCTCTGTGAGGAACCCCAGGTACCAGTCCCATCTGCCCCCTAAACTGGCATTGTTTTGTAAGTGCCACCACTCACCCCATCAGGTCCATCTTGGGACTCCTGAGGAGATGCAATGGGGCAAGGTCAGTGGCTTGCTCTGAAAAGGGTGAAGTGGCTAGGGGCAGATCCAAAAGGGCAGGCTGCTGGGACTCCTATTACCATAGTGCCAACCCCCAAATATATACACAGAAAACACTCCAGGCCCAGGATGGCTCAAGCCTGTAAGCTCAGCACTTGGAAGGCTGAGGCAGGGAGAACCAGAGCGCTAGAAAATGGAAGAGAAAAGGATGGAAATCAATCAAGCCCCTGTCAACTGTCAGGCTCACTCCATCAAATGTGTGTTAGGGAATTAAGTTCACAGGCTGCCTCAGCTTGGCCTCTGAAAGGGTCAGTTGGCTACCCCACCCCACACACACAACACACACACACCCCAGATCCATAAACACCCAAACGCATCGGCCCGTGGTCCACGCCAGCAGGAGCAGGAGCAAGGTCAGGGCCATTGGTCCTGAAACAGAGGCGGAGGTTTGGAACAATGGCGCGACCACACCCCCCGCTCAGCGCCATGAGGGGACCGCGGGTCCCCAGTCCAGCAGTGGGGTGAGAGGAGGGTGCCCACCCCCGCCGCCCATCCAGCGGAGGTGCTGGCAGATGGACAGACCCGGCGTCAGGCTTGGAGCCCCCGACAAGCCAACTGTGGCTGGCCCACGCTCGCCTTTGTTCTGGGTGGAAGCTGGAGTAGCTGAGGCCCCAGGGACTTGCGGTCCCGGGTCGTGGTGCAGAGACTGGGGGCCCAGGTCTGTGGACTTGAGGTTCTGAAGTGACTGCGGGTGCTCAAACCCAAGGCTGGGGTCTCAGATCCCGAGCTCCGGGATCAGTACTCACGATGTCCACGCGGCGGGCACAGCCGGCTTCCGGGGGGCGGCCAGCGCCCGCCTCCCTTGTGCGCAGCGACATAGTCCCGGGCCGGGCCCACCGGCCGCAGCCTCGTCCCCAGAGCCCGTCTCCCTCCAGCCCCAGCTCCGTGGCCGCGACCCCGGACCCGCCATGCTTGTAGAGCCCCAAGGCCAGGGCGGCCNCTGGCTCCTCCCCTCGTGGGCGGCGGGGACAGGGCTAGGGGCCAGGTGAGGAAGCGGACCCGCCCCTCCGCACGTCAGTTTCTCCACCCACTGCACTAAGGGTGGTGGGCTACAAGTACTGGAAACTTGTGCCTATACAGTCCAGAATCAAGAGCCATCTAGAGAATAAGGAAGCCACAGATGCAAATGAGGAAGTCCCGCTCACATCCCCAACACCTGAGGATCCTGAAGTTCCCACCGGTGGATCTCCATCCAGCTCACCCCTTGGGTATGAATTTCTGTAAAATGTACCCTACTTCCTCTGCTAGAACCCCAATCATGTCACCTTGCCAATATCACTCCATGGATCTCCCTCCGGACAGAACTACCCGAAGGAGTCAGGGGTCTAGCCCTTGGCATCTCTCAACTACTTGGGTTAGTCTAGGTACCAGTCCCAGACTGCCCAAGGCTGGTAAAGACCTTCTTGACCTCCTAGGCATCCTTCCTGCTCCATCTCCCACCATAATACAGGCTACCCCCAGGATGGGCCACCTGTGACAGAGGCCAGCACACTTGCCCTTCAGTGACAGCTCTGATATATTCCTCAGGTTCCATGACCACCCAGCTGTCCATACCAGCCACTTCTCCCTCGTTTCCAAGCCTCTATGTCAGGCAAGCTCTCCAGACCACTTCCCACTGCACGCAGCCTTCTGTCCCTGCAGTTTTCTCACTAGTTTGCACTAGTTTCCAGAGAAGTGCCTGTCATCTTACCCAGAACACTAAGCCACCTCCTTCTTCCAGCCACCCTGCAGATCCCCTCCCCACTGCCTCTCATCAGGCCGCATCTCTCCCCTTCTCAAGCCTCTCCTGCCTCCACCAATTTCTTTTCATCACCTCCCAGCNAACACATCATTCCCATCACTTCCTTATTCTAAATGTCATGGACACAGTTCTGCCTTTTGGGGGCTGTGGGGTTGAGAGAGGGTCTCACTCTGTAGCCTTCTACCTTGTGATCCTCCTGCCCCAGCCTCCCAAGTACTGGTATTACTGCTGTACACTATCACACCTGGCAACACTTACGCCCTTCCTAATTCAGTCCTACCCCTGCCCTCAACCTTTCTGTGTGCTTTACTCTGCCCTCCACCTTCTGTGTCTGTCTCTACACAGACTCCAGTAACCCAAGCCCNTAAGAATTCACCTTAGTCCAAGCTGTTTTAACCACCTGCTGTTGCAACTAAAGTAACTTAGCCTTTAAATATTAGATTCCAAGAACACTAACCATATACAAACTNTCTGATCTCCCTGATTCCACCCATGCTAGGATTCTCTGATCTCCCTGACTCCACCCATGCTAGGATTACCATCCTGGTTTGTGCAGTGTTGAGGATTGAGCCCAGGGCTTCATCATGCTAGGTAGGCAGTCTACCAACTGAGTGACATCCCCACCCCCAAATTCCCTTCTAGATATAGGCATAAACATTCCCAACAAGATGCTAGCAAACTGAATCCAACACCATGTAAAAAGATTCTACAACATGAAAAAGAGGGATTTATCTCAGCAATTCAAGGTTGCTTTAANAGTTGAAGGCAATTAATATAACANACCATATTGATAAAGAACAAAACCACATGATCCTCTCAACAGATACAGAAAAAGCATTTCCTGACATCTAAATCTTCATAAGAACAATACTCAATAAACTAGGAACCTAAGGGAACTTTTTTGTTTTGTTTTGTTTTTGACACAGGCTTTCTCTGTGTAGCCCTTGCTGTCCTGGAACTCTTTCTGTAAACCAGGCTGGCCTCACAGAGATCCACCTGCCTCTGCCTCCTGAATGCTGGGATTAAAGGCGTGCCAGAAGGGAACTTTCTAATCCTGACAAAGGGNATCTAAGAAAAACCTACAGCTAATACTGTCGGAAGTGAAAGGCTGAACATTTTCCCTCTAAGAAGAGGAACAAGGCAAGGACATCTGATCCCGTTGCTTTTCAACATTGTACTGAAACATTGTACTGAAAGTGTGGTCAAGGGTTGGAAAGATGGCTCAGAGGTTAAGAGCACTGGCTGCTCTTCCAGAGGTCATGAGTTCAATTCCCAGCA
>LZPO01044446.1:66709-88079 GCA_001675575.1 Neotoma lepida | reverse complement strand
CTGGTTGCTCCCAGCACTGCCCAGCTATAGAGCAGCTCAGTCTGCTGCATGAGGGTAGGGAGCTGGGGCCAAGAGGGCTTCCTCCCTGTCTGGGGACTTCCTGTTACTGGGCAGTCCCAAGGAGAAGGCATTTCATGACTTCCACATAGCAAGGTCCTAAAATCCACCTGGGGCCCAGGGCAGTTCTCCGTCAGCCTGCTGGGTTTTGGCCCCTACTCACCACTGTAGAGCTTACTCAGCTCTAGGGCCAGCTGTGTTCCTACAGAGGGAGCTTCCTGCTGGTAGTCCTGTGGCCACCTCATGCTATCAGACTGTGAAGGCCCTCACAGCCTAGGGGGTCTGGCCTGAGGAAACCAGTGCTGACACCTCCCATTGGGAGCTCACTCGCTCACCAACGGTCTCCTCCCNGCAAGGTACATACTCAGAGCTGTGCCTNGTACCTGGTACCTATGGCTTTCAAGATGGACTGTTTCTGCACCCTTTGACATCAAGGGACTGAGGGACTAGGACAGAGCTTATGGGCCAGACGTCAATCTCCTTCCAACAAGGTCACTCCTGAGTCACATCTCCACCTCAGCTCAACTAANATCTGGCTTTCAGGAAAGCACTTAACAGCCTCAGCAGACAAGCACACTTCTATTATTCCAGNGTCCCTCCTAGAATAAGNCTCTCCCAGGCATCTCTGNTCCCACAAGCCCAGCTTCTTTACCTGACCTAGCCCTCCCACCCAGGAGTTCCAACCCAAGCCACTGAGTACCTCTATTTCTCCTCATTGAGCCCCAACCCCAGGATAGGAAGAGGTGGATGGAAAAGGGGGCTTTCTGGTACTGAGGACCAACCTCACAGCACGACCGAGTCCACATACTACAAGGTTCCCAGGAGTGGTAGAGTCTTTACTTTGCCCAAGAGGTTTCATGGGGGCACCCTCCTACCCAGATTTCACCTCTGTCTGTGGCTCTGACTCCAATGACCCTGAACACCAACCCCATGATTGGTTATGCAAATACCTAACCATTCACAGGCACAGGCCTGCATGTCAACCACTCAAAAAGGGCAGCCTGCTGGTGAAGGATCTCCTGTCTTCCCTATGTCTGCAGTCCCAGCTCTGCTGCTGAGATCTCCAGGCCACCAAGGGGTCAGCTGGCTAAAGAGCACTGGCTGTCTCCTGGAGAGTACAAAGCTTCAGCTTGGCTGTCTGGACATCCTTAAGGTGGACACAGCTCCTCAGCCTCCCTAAGCCTACACCAAGCTCTACCCTCTGAGGTGTTCAGAGGCCGTCCCTGCCTGCTACAGAAAGNTGAGGCAGGAGTGACTGGGATGTGGGAATACAGGCCTCTTCTCGTTGCCCTTACCCTTTCCAGCAAGGCTGAGCTAAAGGAGTAGGTGAGGAGCCCCTGGAGCATCCAGCAGTGAGCACAAACCAGTGAGGCAGTTCCCAGAAGGCACGAAGGTATCCAGGAGCTGTGGGCTCCAGAGCGCATGCCAGGCCCAGGGAAGTTTCCTGGAGGACAGCCCTAGGTCTGACGGAGGAAGAAGTTTGCTAGAACAGAGGCAGGCTGAGGGAGTCACAGTAGGAAGGGCTTAGGATGAACTTCATGGGGCAGCTCAGAGGACTTCACAAACAAGGTAGCCAGGGCCTAGGGAGAGGAGGGCAGAGATGCTTGAATCTCAACAGGAGACAAGCCAGGAGCCAGCCAGCTCTCTAAAGATATGTTCCCCTTTACCAGATAAATGGGAGGATGGATATAACCGAAAGTAAAGAGGCATGTAGCAAGCCCATGTCCCATTCTTTTTTTTTTTTTTAAAGATTTATTTATTATGTATACAGAAGAGGGCACTAGATCTCATTACAGATGGTTGTGAGCCACCATGTGGTTGCTGGGAATTGAACTCAGGACCTCTGGAAGAACAGTCAGTGCTCTTAACCTCTGAGCCACCTCTCCAGGCCCCCATGTCCCATTCTTGTCCCCACACTCTTAAATGCAGTAGAGGTGGAAATGGGTAGTGGGTCACACTCACCCTGACCCCTAGCCAGGTCTCCAACCCCAAGTCCCGCCCTGTAAGTCTATAGGGGAGTCAGAGCCCAAACAAGTAGTCTCCACAAGAGGCAGACCACTTTTGGACACTCCCCTAATCCCANTCCCTAGAAGTCCTGAGCTATGTAACCTCAGCAGACTCTTTNGATCTAGGCCTCAGTTTCTCCAAGTGCCTTCTCATCTCCCCAGATAGTAAACAACAGTCATGTTCTTGAAAACAGAAGACATTTAAGACCCCCCCTCATGAGGACCACTCCATAACCTTCACCTTGTGCTATACCATGGAGGTACCCCCACACCAGAACCCAAGCAGGAAGATGCATGTGGCTGGGGTGAGGCTGCCATTGCCAGGGTTAGGCAGCCTTGACTTTCAATCCATCCTCCTACTCTGGACTGGTGCCTTAAGTTTCCAAACTTGGGGATCCCCTCCAAACCAGGCCAGACTCAAGGCACTTACCAGAGAAGGTAAGAGCTAGCCAGCAAAGCTAAGCAGAGGCCCAGGGTTAACCAGAATAAAAATGATGAAGAATTTTCACTCAGTACCCTGGCATGCCTCAGCTTGTTCAGGAGTGAGGCAAGCACTAACACAGTGTGTGGTGGTTTGAAAGAAAATGGCCCCCAAAGGGAGTGGTGTTATGAGGAGGTGTGGCCTTGTTGGAGGAACCGTGTCACTATGTCGGCAGGCTTTGAGGTCTCTTTTGCTCAAGCTTCCTCAGTGTGACTGTCAGTCAACTTCCTGTTGCCTGCAAGATGTGGGACTCTAAGCTACTTCTCCAGCACCATGTCTGCCTGCATGCCGCCATGCTCCCTGTCATGATGATAACGGACCAAACCTCTGAAATGGTAAGCGAGCCACCTCAATTAAATGTTTTCTTTATAAGAGTTGCCNTGGCCATGGTGTCTCTTCACAGCAATAAAAACCTTAACTAAGACACAGTGGCATGATCTAAAGGGCCCACAAGTCCTGGCCCTGCCCTGGNACCTCAAGCCCCATAGGAGGCTGACCCTGNGACATCAGTACTCTCCTGAGATTCAGACAGGATGGCACAAACTTGACCCACAGCCAGGGATCGGTGGTACTGGATTAGAACCCANTCCTAGCACCCAGGACCCTCGTGCCCAGTCTGGTTTCTGCTGACCACCTGTCTGCACAACTCAGGCATTGAGTGTACTAAGGGCAAGGAGGAGAATCTTCCAGGCTTGGGATGCATGCTGAGCCCAGGCAAAGCTGGGAACATGCCTTTGGGCAACCTCAACCTCTCAAAATAAGATGTTTCATATCAGCCCCCCCTATCGGGCTTATGTTCACTCCCCTGCCAGTGTAAGGCCCACCCACCCAACCCTNCATGACCTGGAGCGCTCTCCCCTTTCCAAGCCCCATTCTGCCCACTGTACAATGAGGAAAGGTTTCNGGGATTCCTGGGAAATCTGTCCTGGGTAATCGAGTGGTGGCCTAGAGGAGAAGGTGTCATGTGGTACTACAGTCTAAATGGNAGCTCCCCAAAGGATCCATCCATATNCCTGTAACCTGTAAACATAACCTAGGTTGGAAGAGGATTTTACATGTAATTTAAGGTTCCCATCCTGGAGTGGCCNATGGCAAACCTCCCTTAAGATGACAANGGAGCTAGGTGTGATGGCTCATNCCTCTCATCCTAGCATTTGGGAGTTTGNGGCCAGCCTGGTGTACATAGAGAGTTTGAATCCAGCCAGGGTTACACAGTGAGACCTTTGAAAACAAAAGATGACACAGGAGACCAGGTAAACACGAGACTGAAGTGAGATCTCCCAACACCCGTAACTGCAGCAAACAAGGAAGGCTCCCTCTACCAGCCTTGTGAAGAAATGCAGCCNGGCTTCCACCCTGGCTTAGGATCTGTGATTGCCAGAACTGTGAGGGGATAGATAGCTCCCGTTGTTTTCAGCTCTCTAGGGTATAGGACTCCATTAGTGCTGCCCCAGGAAGTGAGTCCGAACAGAGCCTCACCCAAATTCTTGATGGTGCCCAGCTGCCTTCTACTCTGGTCTGACCCACTTCCTGATACACCCATCAGGGAGAGGCTAGCTCTGCAATGCTGCATCTATCTCAAAGAGGCAACCCTAAGCTTGCTTCCCTGGATTCCACATCCCTCCAGAAGCCTCTCACGGCTCTCTTGAATGGGACCATACCTGGCCCAAATCCACCAAAAAACTGTTGGTATCTCTCTCACCCCCAGATTTGCTCTTCTTTGGCTCAATCAAGTGTTTCAACTACAGAGCAAAGGCTAAGCCAGCTACATGGCCAAGGGGATGTGGTGAGACCACCATTTCCTGCCTCAGGGCTAGCCATTCCCAACACCTACATTTTGAAACTGAAAGCCACCTCCTTCAAGACTGAACTACCTAGAACCTTTCCCTTTCTCTGGAATCACATCAGCAGCTCAGNCCTCCCCACCACTGTCACCAAATGTGACTCCCCACTCCTCATGNACCTACNTCCCACTAAATCCCCAAGGCCCCAAGAGATGGACNACGAACGGGTAGAAAATGGGTTTAGGCCACACACAAGGCCGCATATCTAGTGTAGCTATAACTAGCACATCCCTGAGCCCAGAATGTGTGACTCAGAGCTAAACTGATGGACACAANAGTCTTTCATAGATTTGATGTCCATTTTAGCTGTAGCCAAGGCTCACTGATGCCTTGGACCTTGACTGGATGAGACCAGCTGCAAGACTGAGCCAGGGTGCTAGGCTGCTACCACATAGCAGAGNATCAAAGGGGGTCCACTATGTCCTTATGTCCTGGGATGTTTGACCAGGGCCTTCCTTTCCCAGGCCCAGGATCATTGTTCCTAATAAGCGTGCCTGAGCTGCGTGGTGGCATGTCTCCTCTGCTGNCGGCAAGCTGGGAATAATGAGATCCAGGGCTGTTGGAGACCCCCAAACTTGGTGCAGAGTCTGCTCTGGCCAGGAGGGGGCAGCATACTGGCTTCAAGGAAGATGCCTGGGGAAGAGTTCCATGATGAGGACAACTGGGCCCAATACGGTGAGGGGTGGGTGGGGCTGGAAATGCAGGCTGGCATGATGCCTGCTGCGAGCCCGCTCTCCTGCCTCAAACCACAAGCCAGCAGAGGCGTTTCAGGATTCACACTTCAGTTCATCACAAATACTGACAAGTTTCCACTTTTTAATTGCTTGAGGAAAAAAAAAAACTTTCTAGAGTGCTGACGTGCAGACTAGGTCCACCCCCGAGTTCCTGACACCTCACCCACATCTGCAGCCTGCATCTTTCATAGTCCTGCTCAGCTTGGCTCAGAGGAGCTCACTACCCCCCCACTGCCCACCCAGTGCAGCTAGCCTGGGCATTCCAATGACCCAGGTCCTGTAGTAAACACTGGGAGCTGCCCCCTGAGACTGGCACTCAGTTCTGAGTACCCCACCTAGTGAGCATCTCTCCACCTAAGCAACTGCTGTGAACAGACTGGTTCAGTAGTTAGACAGCAGTTTCACTGGGGACAGCTCTGGCTCCATCCCCTTCTCCAGGACTTGTAACTCACTCTGGGTCTCAGTTTCCTCTCCTGAGGATAGATCCCATAGCTCCTGTGTGGGCCATATAGTGAGGTGATGGACAGGCTTACTCCAGGATACTAGGCCTCCACTGACAACACCTTTATCAGTCACACTGGAAATCAAGGAAGTGTCGGAAGAGTGCTTTGGAAATGCTTGCCATCACTCAAGACTTTCCCATCACATCCTCATAGGTCTGGTGGATGCTCCATCATTCCCACTGCTCTTGGCTGAACTGCATCCCCACAGTGTCAGATTTGAGCCAAACACATCAGACTCCACTCTATCTCCACACAGAGGAATGCTACCCTCCCAGCTTTCTAAGGCCCCATATCCAGACCACTGTCCCTTCTGAAGGACATCTTCTAGCTCCTCACAGGGTCTGGCTTCCTTGTATTCCTACCCTCAATGCTGTTACCTATAATGTCCCCCAGCATCAGCTCTTGGGTACAGGGACCTCTCTATGTCCATGCCCTGTATGTCCAGTGTCTGATGTATGTTCAGTATGATGGAGCTATCAGACTTTTCTCATAGGCCATGTCTATGTCCCAGTAGCTGGTCCCCAATACCCCAGAGCATTCAGTTCATGGTGCTCACTTGTCAAATGAAACCATCTAGACCAGTGGTTCTCAACCTGTGGGTCATGACCCCTTGCAGCGGTCAGGGGAGTCAAATGACCCTTTCACAGGGGTTACATATCAGATATTTACATTGCAACTTATAACAGTAGCAAAATTACAGTTATGAAGTAGCAACAAAAATGATTATATGGTCGGGGTCACTATAACATGAACTGTATAAAAGGGTCGCAGCATTAGGAATGTTGAGAACCACTGCTCTTGACCCATGTGCCCACCTTCTTCATCCGAGGAGGGGGAAGGGNCTCTGTTTGCATGAAGGATGTCCTTGAAGCTATGCATCGTGGAGCAGGCACTAATTCTTCCCTGGGAGAGCTTTCTCTCACAGTGTCTGTGTCGATAAAGCAAGGACAGCACCCTGCTGGGACAGCACATACTCATACCTTACTCCTCAGCTTCCCTCTAATCCTCTGAAGGCCACAGGAACAGAGCTAGGGACAAAGTCTGCCGATAACATGCCAGCATGCCTGGAGTGAAACACTGTCTCCTCTGAGATCAGAGTCAAGCTGACCACTGGGTGGACAGAGAATGCAACCAAAGGTTGGGTCTTCCCAGGTCCAGCCTGCTCTACCTCTTCAACGCCCAGCAGCTGAGAGGACAGAGCTCCCACCCACCAGCCCCTCCCAGGGACACCTACATCATAGCACAAGATGAGGCCAAGGCATGGGGGTCAGGAATGCAGAGAGGATTCTGCCTACAGCTGGAACAGGGAGACCCAGGTCTTTCTCTGTGCCAAGGCTATTAGCTTGGTAGCTCAAAGTCACCTGTGCTACAGTTAATATTCTGTCCTCTTCATGGAGACTCTGAGTTAGCCTGAAAGTATCACAGTCCCAGGGCCCTAGAAGGCATTTCCTACTAAGCTTTGTTCAGAGTAACCTCAGGGCACACCTCTAGGCAGAAAGNCCACCCACCATGAGGACAACAGTGCTGGGTCCCAGTCTCTGTAGACAAGGCAGGGCTCTGGGGTAGGAGGCCAGGGGCCTGATGGTCATACCAGAAGACTCTGGCAAAGAAGCAGAACTCCAGGCCTCAGTTTCCTCCTCAAGAACTGAGAAGTCCCAGGAGCTGTCTGGCTTAGCACAGAGGGTGCAGGCTTCACCACGTCGAAGTGAGGCAAAGACAGGTCCCCATCTCTCATACTCAGTGTTACTGTGAGCGCCGCTGTCTACGGACAAACCCCACACCTTGAACCCCAGGACCCAAGCCGGCATCATTCTCTATCTGGGGCTGCCTATTAATAATCTGTGGAAGTAGCCTCCTCTGACTCACATCCTTGTGACATCCATTCCCCCAGATGCAGTGACATATTAGCTAGCATCAGGAAGCAATTTTTCATGTGAGTTAGCCAGAGGATTACACAGACAGTGTCTCAGATACAGGAAAGCTTGACAGGAAAGCTTGTGCAAAGGCCTTGGGGTCAGGACAAGAGAAGGTGCACACACCTTCAGACATGCAAGAAAGAAGTGCCACGCTTGGGGCGTAGTACTCGGCTGAGGCAGACAGGCTCTAAGCACTGGGGTCTAGGCACCAAGCAGGCCTATGCTCCAGTCCCATCTTTGTCCCTTTGTGCTGATGCAAGCCACTTCTCTTCCTGAGATGTGGGCTTGTTGAGAATGGTACTCTGGGGACCAAACCAAATGGCTCACAAAGACTTTGTCACAGGCACTTGGCCCAGTACTAGTGCCAGAGTCCTTGGGGTAAGGGCACCCTGCTTGCTGAGCTCCAATTCCCAGCACAGGGCACAGAGACAATGAGGGAACATACACTGGGCATATTGTGTGTGGTCATGAAGTTCATCCTGGGGGTGGGGGGGAGAAGTGAGGAAGACAGTCAGAGATCCACCCCATTGCTTCATGCCAGATCCATGGGCAGAGGTCAGGGGTCAGCCTTGGCACACGGAGTGAGCACCTGATGTGTCCTGGTCTGGAACCACCATACCAGACCTCCCATGAGGGAGGTAGCTATTGTTGGGATCTCCCAGGATNGGCCTCCAGAGACACCAGCCCTGATCCCTGTGGTTGCTAGTGGCCTTGGCCTGCTCCATCATCTATTACTCAACACTTGGGTATTTTTCACATCATGTTGGCCTCCTTGGGCAACACAAAATCAAAAAGCTCCCAGGATCTGCTCAGCCGGGACACTTTCCAGGACTTTACCCCAGTGAGTTCCAGGACCCAGGGTCACCAAGCCTGACCCTCATTCTTAGCCTCTCTATACCCTATGGGTTCCTGTGGTTATTCTGGCCCCTGTCCACCTAGTAGGGCCCATTCAGGCTGAGTCAGCAGACCAGCCTTCTCTGCACACTCTCCACGTTACCTTCGGGTCTGTCTTAATCCATTGGATCTCTCCTTCCCCACCTCCAAACATTACTATTTTTAAGCTGGTCCAAATTGTTTGATGCTGTTGCTTAATTTTTATTCTCTGAGTTTATTTTATTCCTTAGTCTCTTGGATTTTATCGCTCTTTATTCCTTAGTCTTTGCTGTTTGTTCTCTGTGGTAGTGTGGTTCCTCATACACACACACGATAGGCAAGCACTCCACCACNCAGCTATACCTCCAAACCCCCTTTNTGTGGTGCAGTCTTGCTATGGTGCCCGGATGGCCCTGAACTCGATCTTCCCTAGTTGAGACAATAGGTATGCACCTCTGCAGCAGGCTACCCCTTAGTAAATGTTTAGGCCTCCTTTTAAGGTAACACCTTGCCCTTTCACTGGGTTCCTCTTGGGGGTCAACCACACATCAAAGGTAGCACAGGTGATGGTCCAGGCCCTCTGCTGGGGTCTCAGTAGGCAAGAGGCTGTGGGGAGCTGTGGTAGCCNGATCTAGGTCTCAGATTGGACAGTCGGAGAGAGATATGGACAGGACAGAGGGAAAGGACTAGGGGACACACAGGAATAGCTGCAGAGAGGGACCAAAAGCAGGAAGGGGGTGCAGGCCAGACCCTGGCTTGCGGAACTGAGAACTGCCTGTTCCTCCTCAGCTGGGAACCCAGGGCCTCAAAGGCCTGGTGGTGGACACCATGACTCACAGCCTATTTGCTGGCTCCTGTCCTCACCCTTCAGCATGGGCCCAGCTGACCTAGACATTCCCAGGCACCCTCACACTACCCCATTGTTTGGAGGCCCAGTGAGGACAAGGGTCTGGCTGTGGGCCTTTGTGGGTGGGAAAGGGACCCAGACCTGGCTTCCTCTCAGCAGTTTGGTCTGGTTTTTGACAGTCAGAAGAGGCCTGTCAGGGGGAGGGGGAGGATCTCCTTTTCTCTACCCATCCAGCAGCCCTGTCCTGTCTTCTTACAAGGCCAGGCCTCCTCTACCCCACCCTCTCCTGCCTTGAGACAGCCTGGCTCAGCCACAGCACAAGGCAGTTGTTAAAGCTGACTGGGCTTGGCTTCAGGGTTCAAAGTCTTTATCCAGTACTCTGACATCCTGGCCCCTCTCACGCTGTCCTTTGACTTGCTGTGCCATCCTTACCCACACACACCTGGCCTCCCATCCCAGGTCAGATGNCCCATGTTCAGGCTGGATGACAGTGCCCTCAAGATCCTCAGGCAGCAGGGGGGTAGGGAGGCTTCTGAAGATGGAGGGTCTCCAGTGGCATTTATGAGTCTGGTTCTCCAAGCCCAACCCTCCTTCAGAAGGGAGACTTGTCCAGTCTGAGTCCTTGACCACCATAGCCTCAGATCCATGTTAACCCCAAGTCCTGTGCTCTCCTACCTGCACAGACTCCCTGTTCCCACCCCTAATGTGGCAGTGCCTGCCTGTAACACCCCCACCCCCAGGCTCCCCGAAGTAAGGTGGCTTCTGGTGGTCAGCAGAGCCCAGGTCTGTGTTGCTATGTGTCAGCCTCTCTTCCTGGCTACAGACTGTCCATCGGGACTGGAGCACAGCTCTGTCAGTACTGCAGATGCAGCCTCAGGATGTCAAGTCTGGCTTCTCCCTCCCAAGAGAGACAGCTGCCATCGTCAGGAAAGAGAACCCCAGCCTGGGCTGTGTGGGGAGAGGGCTGGGCTGGGCAGAGCCTGAACCACTAGGCCCAGTCCTCACCAGNTTTGCTCCCCNTCCAAGGCTCCCTCTGTGGGGCTTTCCCCCTCCCTAGTTACTTGACATCTCACCCCTCCAGAGGCCTCCATAGGTCTGCTCTTTCACNAGTTTCCTCAGAGGATACTGCTGTAGGGTGGGGATATTGAGANGGTCTCCAGACCCCAAAGTGAGTTTTTTTTTCCCCGTCTTCTGAGATAGGGTCTCACTATGTAGCCTCAGCTAACCTATAACCTGCTATGTAAGCCAGATGGGTCTCAAGCTTGTAGCCATCCTCCTGCTTCTGCCTTCCAAGTGCTAGGACTAGAGGTATGAACTGTCATGCCCAGCTCAGAGTGACCCTTATGGACACAAACCAAAGGACTGAGGACATGGCTCGGTCAGTAAAGCACTTTCCACACAAGCATGAGGGCGTGAGTTCAGCTCTTCAATCATCCACATAAAAAACTGGGTGAGGTAGTGCACATTTGTAATTCCATACTGGAGGGTGGTCAGAGACAAGAGGATTACAGGGGCCTGTTAAGCGATTTAGCCAAATTGGAAAGCTCCAGGTTCAGTGAGAGACTCTGTCTCAAAAACTAAGGTAGAGGATAGAGGAAAACATCCAACATCAAACTTGGACCGCCACATGCATGCACACATGTGTACACATGAATCCCCCTACAAAAACATAGACACGTGTAAACATACATACAAAAGTACACACATACAAAAATCACAAAACACAACCTCAGTGCTCTTAGGATCCACGTCGGCCAGTACCATTCCTTTCTCCTGCCTCTGACCAGCAATCTTTTCCTGCTCCTACTCCACAGGGTACCTCATGTACCATTCTTGATGGTCTTGAGTGGGCTGAGGTCTGGGCCTGGAGTGGATCTCTTCCTGTCTCTCTGGACCCCAGCCCAAGAATGGCTGCCCCCTTGCTGCCCAGCACAAAGAACCCTGGTTGTGGAAGGGATGTCTGAGGCAGAGCCCAGAGGTGGGGGCAGGGAAATGTCCTTTCTTAACCCTCTTCCTCCTCTGGCAACTTCCTGTCTCCGGAGTGGGCACAGCCACCACCAACCACAGCACTTCGCCCTCCTGGTGACATCTTTGAGAAAATGGGAAGACTGGTGTCAGAGATTGAACTCTCCTAAAGCTGAGCAGTGAGCTGGGGGACTCCGGGCTGAGCTCTGTCTAGTGGACCCAACAGCAGACTCCACAACAGGCAAAACCAGGGCCAGGCCCTCTAGTTAGAGGCCTCAGGCTGGGCCCCACTTCCTTGGGCAGCTATAGCCTTGGGTCTGAAAGGGAAAGGGTTCAGTTCTAGAGAAGTCCAGAAGGCAGGTTATTCCAGATGGCTCCTGCCCTGGGGTTCCACCCTGGAGCAGTTCCCTCTCTGTAGAAGTCTCAGCCTTGGCATGTGCGAGGCTCAAAAGCTGGAATGGGGTGCCCCAGAGCTGCACGCTCACCCCACTGGTAGAATTGGACAGACAAGCAATAAGAAGATCAGGCAGGAATTCACAGGGAAGGATGGCCAGCTGGAAGTACAACCCAAAGTCCTGAGACAGAGCAGGTCACAAGGTAGTGGGAACTCCAACTTCAGGCCAAGGCCTAACTCTTAGAACTGCTAAGCTCTGGTCAGTGGGGAACCCTGGACAGACTGGCACCAACTAAAGAAGTTCTCAGGCCCNACATAGATCTAGTTCCCNTTGGGTCACTACCATGTATCCCAACCCTGTCACATACTCCATGAGGCTAGACCTTTTATGTCTGCCCTATACAGAGAGCGGGAAGGACACATCCAGCTCACACAGCATGGTCTGACAGAAACTATCTGAACCAACTCAGCCCCAGGAGGTCATTTCGGTGTTCCTAGAGCTTTCTGACAACAGAAGGAATGACAACAGGGGACTTAATCCCTTGCTCTGTCATGGTCAGACCCATGCAGCTGGCCTCAGACCTGCCTGCCAGGCCCAGACCCCCAACACTGTTTGCCTAGTCATGAGGGGGAAAACGGGTCAATGTCAATCACTTAATTTGGCTCCCCTTCCTGTATTCAAACAGGAGGGGAAGAAGCAGACAGGGCCAAAATGCTGTTCCTGCTGTGACTCCTCCTGCTCAGTGCCTGGCACTGTGCTCCTTGTGCTCCCCACATCTGCCAGCTCAGGCCTCCAGGCTAGCTTTTCCAGATGCCAACTCACCCCACTCCCCTAATGGCTACAAATTTCACCTTCTGCTGGGACCTCTTACAGGTGCCNGCTCTTGGCGTCAGCATCTCAGAACCCTCTGGCAGGCAGCTTAGGGGAGACTAGGCTGACCCCAATGTTGGCCACAATGTGTATCTTTTTCTTCTTTTTTTTTAAGGGAGAGCATGAACATGATCCCCCACTACCTCAAATTATGAAGTCCCCGCATTTGGGGAAGTCGCAGGGGTCAGCACATCCAGGGTACAATGGATAAGCCTTGCCCTAGGAAAACCACCTTTGTAATCATAGTATCTCCCTGCCAGGTAACGTCAATGTGTATCTTTCAACAGGAGCAGTCACAGAGAAGGGCACTGCTTCAGTTTAGGGCGGGGCCACATGGTTGCTCAGAGCTTGGCAACTATTTTTCCTTCCAGAAAAGAACTCCCTGTCAAGCCGGACAGTAATCGCGCATGTCTTTAATCCCAGCACTTAGAGGCAGAGACAGGTGGATCTCTGAGTTCAAGGCCAGCCTGGCCTACAGAGCGAGTTCCAGGACAGCCAAGCTTATGGAGAGAAACCCTGTCTTAGGGAAAAAAAAAAAAAGAGTTCCCTGTCTCCTTACCTGCTCTGCTGCTGAAGCCAATGAGACCAGGCTTAGGAGTAGCTGGGTCCCTGATGCCGAGTGATAGTGGCCATGGGAGGGGCTGTGACAGAAACCTAGAGAGCTTTGTGAGAGGCCCCAGCACAAGAACCCACTATTGTCTGAGTGGAAACTCTGCCAGCCCAGGCAGCACAGCTTCCAGNATGACAGGGCCCTGTTTTTCTCTGGTGCTCAAAGGTGAGTTAAATGCAGGTGAGGAGAGTGGCAGACCAACTTCAAAGAACCTGGCACAGTCCTCCACTATCACTGCCAGTGGCGCCCAACCCACCCAGCCTGCAGGAACTTCCCTGCTCAGGGAGGCCCTGTACCTCTCACTTTGAGGCCAACACTCAGAGTCCCTTGTTGCAAGAGTTCCTGATAGGGGGCAGGGTGTGGACAGATAGGTCACAGTATATACAGTTATGAGGAGGCACACAGCTCAGGAGTAGGGCAGTGTACAAGGCAGCCAAGGAGGGCCCCTTGATCACTAACCCACATAATTATATCTTTAATAAAAATTCCTTCTCAGAGAGTATGGTAGGGCAGGCCAGACACTGACGTACGGCTTCTACCAGCAATCCTTGTCCTCACCCCCATGGGCCTGACCACTCCTGTGGCCCAGGCTTGGCTTTGGGCCTGGTACACAGAGCATACAGCATGTGTGGGAGGGACACTGGTCCAGATAAGCAGCCTTCTGAAATGGAGTCTGCAATGTCATAGAGGCAANGAACAAGGTAGAGTGGCAATTCCCAGCTCCCCATCCAGGTCTCAATGAACTGTGAGTGTCGCTCTAGGCTTTCAAAGCTAAAACCCACCGAAGTATTCTAGGCTCCCAGACCAGCCCTGGCCTCTTCCCATCCTGGTTAGGAGTAGGTAGCTGTAAGGGCATGGCCATCTCCTTACCTACCTCAGCATAGTGGGTAGGGCCTTCCTACTACAACAGTAGGAAGCCCAGGGTATGGGGACAGGTGTCCTTTTTTTTCCTGGTTTTTCAAGACAGGGTTTCTACATGTAGCCTTAACTATCCTGTCTCACTCTATAGACTAGGCTGGCTTCAAACTCAGAGATTCATCTGTCTCTGCCTCCTGAGTGCTGGGATCAAAGGTGTGTGTCACCACTGCCTGGCCAGGGACAGGTGTCCTTCTAATATCCCAGAACAGATTATAATACCCTGAGGTCCAGGCTGGAGAAACCCCCAAAATAGACCTGTTGTCTCTTCAGGGACAAGAGCATGAATCCGCAGCTCAGGCCTGAGGATACTGACTTGAGAGGGCATCTGAGAGACCTGCAGCACTTGAAGTTTGGGGGAGTTCTCATTTAAATGTTCTAGCAATCCCATGATCTCATTCCACTTTGACAGGGAAGGTGCTGAAGCCCAAAATACGCAAACTGGATGAGGCCTGGAACATGGCTCTGTCTTGGTTCTCGTGACGAGCTCTGNGCCTTTCATGCTCAGCCTCTGCTCTGAAAACCCCAGGAAAGCAGAGCTTGAGCTGGCCCAGCCCAGGGTCATGAGGGAGCCCAGCTCTGGTCATGACACGCGTACCATCAACCTGGCAGATCCCAGGCCAAGGACCACACCCCCTTCTGCAGGCTCAAGCAGGCAGACACCTTGCACCCAACTCAGACTCCTAAAGCAGGCACGTTTGGCTGTGGGCCATTCTCCCGTGCCCAGTGGGTATGCAGTATATGTGATTCACAGGGGAGCAGGAAGCAGGTCTCGGAATCAGAGTTTGGTCATTGTGGATGGGAGTGTATGCCACAAGGGTGCCTGTTAACCCTTAAAGCCTACTGACCTCCTCAGGCAACTGCCCCAAGTGATCAAGCCAACACTGCTCCTAGAGGCCAGGTAGCAAAAATCACTCAGGTGTGCCTGGAACCCTCCACGGCCAGCTCATGTGGATCAAGGAGTTGCCTCTGGATCCTGGGGCCAGTGATTACAGCATGGAGCAACAGGAAGTCCAAACACTTGGTGCTGGAACCTCAGAAGTCAGAGTGTTGGGGAGGAAGAAAAAGGTAGATAGGATGGCATCTGGGTGCCCATGATGCCCCTCATCCTGAAGCCCCGCTGGCTTTCTGTTTCATTCCTATTGTCTCCGGAGTTCATGGGTGGGGGTGAGGTGGGGGCACTGACGCTGAGTCCAGGTCCAGCCATGTGACTACACCTGCACTTTGCTTTATAGAACAGTAAAGTGAGAGTTGAGGGGTATAATTTGGGGCTGGAGAGATCGCTCAGCAGTTAAGAGCACTAGCTGCTCTTCCAGAGGACTTGGGTTCAATTCCCAGTAACCACATGGCAGCTCACGCCTGTCTGCAACTCCAGTTCCAGGAGACCTGACACCCTCACACAGACATACATGCAGTCAAAACACCAATGCACATAAAATAAATAAATCATTAAATNAAAAAAGAAGTATAATTTGCCTGGGAGGCCGAGGGCCCTGAGTCATGGCAGGAGGCAGCAGCATTTCTCCAGGCTTCCTCTTCACTGCCCACTAAGCACAGGCTGAGGGGCAGTGAGGGAGGAGGAAGGTGAGCCTGGAAGGTTCCCACAACTCNTAGACACCCCACACATGGGANCATCTCCAGTCCTTGAATGTCCAGATAGTGCCACTGGAGGACTCCAGAGGCCCACTGGGGCACTTAACTCTCAGAGGTGGTCTCTCGGGTTTGAAGAGCACTTTTTCCTGCTCTCCAGACTCCGTGTTTTTACCACACCTCCCTGACCTGTCTGTCCCTACCCAACAGTTACATGCCCAGCCCAGAGAGCCCCTTTCCCATAAACCTTGCTCTCCTGGCCTTAAGTTCCCCATCTCCTCTGCCCAGGCTGCCTACTTCCCCTGCCAAGCAAGGTTAGAAAAGAGCCATACATGTCTGTGCCCAGGGATACCAAGGACATGAACCAGCCAGACGATGGCAGGAGGGCAAGGCCTGTCAGAATCTCTGACCCTTGGTCCCTCATAATGGAGCTTTGAGGACAGAATCCACACTAGTCAGTCTTTGTAGACACAGGTGTTTGCCCACAAGACCAATGCAGGCAGGAACCTGGAAACTCGCCCTGGCCCCAGGCCTCTCCAGGCCTGGCCTAGCTCAACCTCAACCACAAGCAGAAATGGCTCATTGTCCCTGTGTGACCAGGACACACAGAGGAAGCACTCCCAGTATCTGAGACTAGCAGACCGTGGGCACTCATAGCCACCCTTGGGTAGAAGGTAGTTCCCAATCCTGTTACAGATATAATGGAGGTTGTAGCAGCAAGAAACGCCTGATAAATATCATGTAGCTGGATTTGAACCTAGGACCCCAGCCTGAGTTTATGCTCTTCCTTCTGCCCCTCTATGACTAAAGCAGGTCATTTCGACTCTCTGGACCCCCTGGGCTTCCTATCCGTGGGCCTACACATACACATGCATCCATATGGGGGCAAAGAGATGCTGGGGGCTGACTCAGTACACCACTTCCTCTACCCATGTGTACAGGAAGGGCCAAGGCAGTTCTGGAGTCCACCTTCCTTCCCTCTGTCTCTCTTAGCTCAGCCTCCTGGGTGGGCTTCTGTATAACTCTGTAGGGGGACATCCTCAAAAGGCTAGACTCCCTTGGTACTCCCCTCCTGCCCAATGACTTTGCCCATCAATTCCTGTCTACCCTTTTAGTTTGTCCCCTCTGCCAGGGTCTGTCTCCATCCAGAACCCAGAGCCAGGTCCCAGAGAGCCAGAAGGGGCATGAGAAAGGAGGTGGACAGACCTGTGGTTTTCATCTCCTTGAGCCACCCCCAGACCCAGGAGTGGAGAGCTGGAGCCGGGGTCCTGGGCTAGGCTTCCCTGTCAGGGAAAGAACACAGCCCAGCTCCTCCTCTGCTCCAAAGGGACCTAAGCCAGTGAGGGCAGGCACTCACCTAGATCACACAGAGTTGGTACAGGCCTGACCTGAACCGATTCCTGCTCCCAGCCCAGGACCTAACCCCTGGACCCATTCTGTTGTGAAACAGTTCTGTGCATTTCACCATTGACCCAGCAGGTGACATTTCCAGAGCCCCTTCAAGTGGGATTTAGTATCCTTAATAGTCACATCTAGTAATCCCTGAGGTCCCACACAGTGCCCGGGCCAGGGTGGTGTCTCAGGACTGCTTACTGGGGTCACCTGTCTAGGAGGCACAGAACCACCAGTGTCAAGGAATGAACAAACAGATGGCCAGAGAGGAAACAGCAGGTGCTCAGGGTCATGAGAGGGGGCAGAGAGAATCGACTCCAAAAGGGCTCTCAACCTATTAACAGCCAAAGCCCAGAGCCACAGAAAGGGTGGGCTGCAGGGTGCAGGTGGAGACCCACATGTCGGCTAACCTACAACTTTCGACCACTCTTCTATTTCCTCAGAGACTCTCTCTTCCTCAGGATCTGCAAATTCCCCACAGCCAGTCACTCATGCGTCAGTCAGTGTGAATCAGCTCTAACAGGTGGCTTTGCCCTCAAGCTTCGTGAAGCCTCTGAAGGAAGGCAAGTTTGGATTACCGGGAGCGAATGGAAGAAAAGTCACCTTCCGCGTCTTTGGAAGCCCCTCTAGATGGGCCCTGTAGCGGGTGCCAGAGGCGCCGGAGGGACACAGGACACACGCGAAACACCACCCACCTCCTGGACTGACCGCCTAGACCTAAGCCCAGGATGCCGCCGCTCTGCCCTGTGAACCCCACTCCCACCCCACGGCGGAACACAGGTTCAGAAGACCCAGGCAGGTCTCTGACACACGACTGTGCCACACATGTCCACGTCCCGTCCNGAGACCCATGCAGTGCCTTACCCGCCGGTTCCCAGCCCACAGGCCNTTCGTCCGGGAGGCGGATCCCTGCTCTGCTGCCCAGCTTTGCTGCAGGCTGGGCGGGCAGCCAGGCGCTCCGGCGCAGGCCCCGCCTCCGAGCTGGCCGCGCCCTCCCGGGTTCAGGTCCCGCCCTCGCCCTTTCAGTTCGCCCCAGCCCTGGACTCTCTTCTAAGCTTGTTCCCTACCCTGCTCTGGCAACGTGCTCTGGCAACGTGCTCAGGCTACCCATTCTCGTTGGTCGGAGATAGGTTAGTGGACTAAGATGCAGGGTTTGTAACCAGCAACGGTAAGTGCTCACTAGATCTAGGCAGATGCGCACGCGTGTGCGCGCGAACACAGACACACACACAGACACACACACACACAGACACACACACACACAGACACACACACACACACACACACACACACCTTCTATCTGGTGGCCTCCTTGGAGGAAATATCTGGTTTCTCTGGCTGCACCCTTGCTGGGTGGGTCTGACTCAAATCTAGGCACCAGATAAGGGGGGTTTACTGGGGACTTTGAGGCTACTATTGTCTCGACGACAAGGGCTGGAGTCTCGTGGCCAGTTGCTGGGTTCCAGTGCTGAAGCCAAGGACACAAAATCCCCCGGGCTTCCTGTGCGCAGCCACTAAGGCCTTTGACTAAGCCCATCTGTAGACCTGGAGGACCCCATTTAAGGGACAGGGACCTGGAGAGGGATGACTTCCTAGGAGAAGATGACTTCCTGAGGGACCTGGGGCCAGGCAGGGATATGTGAGCCTGGTGTGGAGCCAGACCAGCAGAACTTTCGAAAAGTGAAATTCCCAAAGAGAAGGCTCACTCCTTGGGGTTCAGGGAGGGACTTATCCCCAGGGGGACTGACTGATTCAGGAGGCTATGGACCAAGGAAGGACAGGCCCTGGCTGGGGGCCAAAGGGAGCTACCCAGGTGGTGGTGAGGAACCCAGCAGCTGCAGAAGCACCGGCTCTGCTGGCTGCTCCAGACCAGGCTGAGGCTGGAGGGGCTGAGTATGAGTCATGCTGAGCTACTGAAGGGACTCCGGAACACCTAGACTGAAGGGGAGGGGACTTTGTAGTTGCACAAGTGTGAGTCATGTCTCTGTCCACCTATTCCAGGGCTGCCAGGTCCAAAGGGCCCATGCTCAGCTCCTCCGTTTAGCTCTTTGATATGAAGCATCCTTGCAGGCAGAGAGGTTAACTTGTGTAGGGGAAGAGGCAGAGGCCGGAAAATTAGATGGCTGAGCATTGAGACCAAATATAGAGAGGCTGGTGCCCACTAGGAAAATACCAGAAAACTTGGAGCTCGGGAATGGAGGCAATAAGGGACATGGGAGAAGCTTCAGCCAACAGGGCATTGAGTTCTCTGTTGGTGAAGGGATGGGGCCCATGGAGCAGGGAGTGTGCCCGGAATCCTAGCCCTTCAGTGTAGTTGGTTTTTATTTCTCTTTGGCTCTTTTGGTCTTTGGGGAGCTCGCCACTCAACTCCCAAATAAATCACACACTGAGACTTATTACTTATAAATGCCCAGCATTAGCTTGGCTTGTTTCTTGACAGCTTTTCTTAAAGTATCCCATCTACCTTTTGCCTCTGGGCTTTTTCCTTTCCTTACTTCTGTGTATCTTACTTTCTCTCTCACTCCGTGGCTGGTCCCTGGTGTCCTCCTCTCCTCTTTTTCTTGCTCCTTCCTCTCTCTAATGTTCTTCTTCTATTTTTCTCTCTGCCTGCCAGCCCCACCCATCCTTCCTCCTGCCTCACTATTGGCCATTCAGCTCTTTATTAGACCAGTCAGGTGTTTTAGACAGGCAAAGTACCACAGCTTCACAGAGTTAAACAAATGCAACATAAAAGAATGCAACACATCTTTATATCATTAAAACAAATGTTCCACAGCATAAACAAATGTAACACAACTTAAAATAATATCCCATTGGCCAGGCAGTGGTGGNGCANGCCTTTAATCCCAGCACTCGGGAGGCAGAGGCAGGAGGATCTCTGTGAGTTCAAGGCCAGCCTGGGCTACAGAGTGAGTTCCAGGATAGGCTCCAAAGCTACACAGAGAAACCCTGCCTTGAAAAACAAAACAAACCAAACAACAACAACAAAAAAATCCCACAACACACACTCATTACTCCTATTTCTGGCCTTAGGGCTGACACCACTTGCCCACAGCTTAACTCTCATGGATCCCAGCAGTAAGGAGGCAGGTCNTGACTGGCTGAGATGCCCACCCTCTGGGGTACCCACCATGCCCCCATCTCTGTCTGCCCAGGTATCACCTCTGTGTAGCTGAAGTTGTCTGTGACCCTCTGTCTACCCTGGCTGTTTTACCTTCTCCTGTAGAGAAGGCCACGGGCAGAGCACTAGGCTGTTTGGCCCTGAATCCTGCACTTTCAGTCCCGCCTCTGTCTACTGTGGTCCCCATCTCACACAGTTGCCTTACTCCTGAGACTTGGCTCAGGGTTGGACAGGGCTAGACACATCTATTCCTGGCGTCAAGATCAGTTAATCAGATTCATGGGTCCATAAAGGGCCCTGCTTGACCCTGACACAATTCAAGGCAAATCCTGACCCTTATGGATAATAAGAAATAGACATCGATGCCATTGGGTCACAGTGCAGCTCGTCCCCAAAGCTGAAGGAGGGACAGAGACCAGCAAGGAAGTAGAGCAAAAGCAGACGTTGGTGCCACCTGCAGGAACCTGACTGAAGGCAGATACAAGGCTGGCTTCCAGNTGCCAATTTCAGAGAAGGTGACAGACCAGTGCCTAGAGAATATCCTTAGAAACATAGCTCAGGTGAGGCCTGAGGAGCTGGGCATCCAGAGCATCCAACTGGAGCTGAAAAGATGCGTGGATGTGCAGGACAGACTCCATGCTTCAGATGAGCAGAAAGGATGCAAACATCCTTACCAGCCATAGAGAGGGGGAAGCAGGCCCCTGTGAAGCACATGGGTAGTGAGCTATCATCCTGCATGCCCATCTCTTNCCTGCTGAGGACCATGCTGCTGATTTGGTGGACTGTCCCAGGGCCCAGAATATGCAACAAAATAATTTTATGGTTGGGAGTCACCACAGCATGAGGAAGTGTATTAAAGGGTCACAGCATTTAGTACAGTTCCTCAAGTTGTGGTGACCCCCAACCATAAAATTATCTTTGTTGCTACTTCATAACTGTAATTTTGCTACTGTTACAATCATAATGTAATATCTGTGTTTTCTGATGGTGTTGGGCAACCCTAAAGGGGTGGAGACACACAGGTTGAGAACCACTGGGCTAGCGAGCTCTCTCAGTGAGTAAAGGCACTTACCATGCAAGCTTGGCAACTTTAGTTTGATCTCTGGAACCTATATAAAGGTGGAAGGAGAGAACCAACTCCACAAAGTCACCCTTCGACTTCCATGTGCACACTGTAACACGTGCCCTCTCCGTATCATGCACAGAGAGAGAGAGAGAGAGAGAGAGAGAGAGAGAGAGAGAGAGAGAGAG
>LZPO01044446.1:17960-48387 GCA_001675575.1 Neotoma lepida | reverse complement strand
TTAAAAAGGGAATTTATGTGCTCAGTCCACATTCCTAGAAGTTATTAGGTAAGAAGTTAGGGGTCTATAAAGTTTGTAAGGCAGTAAGAAAGGAGGGTCTCACCTTAAATTGCACAAGAAATAAAGCTATCCACCTGACCTAGGAAACAGGCATTGTTTCATTTGGCCTTGGATGCTTGATAGGTATTTTAGATAAATACACTGTTAGGAGTTCTTGGAAGCACGCATAGCATTACAAGAAAATCACTGTAGGAAACATCTAATATATACAAAAGCTAAAATATCACCAAGACTTCTTAAGCCATNGCTTGACCTTTGGAAAAGTCCTTGACTTTTCCAAGTAGTAGCTTTTGTGATAGTAGCTGAATTCCATTACATTTTCCAGCAGCTAGTAGCAGGAGCATGCTTTATACTTCCTAGAAAGCAAAGACAGTGGGAAAAAAAATCTCCCAAGCAAATGACAAGGGACGAGACCACAGGTAATCAAATCCACACAGCATTAGGAATGTCAAACAACATGCAGCCTCTATAATAGTTGCCTTGGGTTTTGGTTCAGAAAAATTCCAATGGAGAAGGAGAGTAATACACAGTATGCCCATGGTCCCAGCCACTCAGGGGGCTGAGGCAGGAGGATCACAATTTTGAGGTTATCTTGGACTATATAGCAAGACTTTGTCATAAACAAAAAAAACCTTAAAATAAATACAAACTTAAAAAAGAAAAAAAAAATCCAATGGAGGTCAAAGCCAGGACAAATTTTTCAAAGGAGAGTTACCACAAAAGTCTCTTGCTAAAATGCTAACATCAAAGAAAACCATACAGCTGTGTAAACCTTTAGTAGTTAAGATACAATGAAAAAGGAATTTTCTTTCCTTGTGATATCTGGGATCTCTCCACTCAGTCCAAGAGTTGGTTTTCNTGGACCCCTTTTCCATTATATATGACAGAAAACTTTTTGAAGATTCCAGATGTGTCCTAAATCATAGTCTATATGTAAAAACTGCACCTTGAATGGTTCAAATATGCCAACGGGATGTATTAAATCATAAACAACTATGAAGCTGTTTCAAATGTCCTGTAACAGCTAAGAATATTGGTTCTGAGCTAGTGTGGTGGCATACCCATTTAACCCCAACACATANTATGCTGAGGCAGAAGGAGCTGAGTTTGAGAGAGACTGAGCTACTTAGCAAGGCAATCTCAAACACACACACACACCCTGGAGCAAGATATTAATGACTTTTCTGTGGCTACAAAATTGATAGAAAAGATTAAACTAAAAATGAACAGCATATGTTTGTTGATGGTGATTTGAAGAGGGCCAGGAGGAGTAGAAAATGTTTCTGATGGTACAAGTTCAAGGAGCCACATCTGGTAATGGCCTTGTCAGGATCCCAAGTTGGCCAAGGGAGTGTACATACAAGGAATGTGTCTGTAACTTTTAATTTTTTAAAAAAGATTTTAATTTTTTCTTTAAAAGATTTATTTCATGTATGTGTGAGTGTCTGTATGCATGTATGTGCACCATATACTTGCTTGGTGCCCATAGAGTCCAGAAGAGGGCATCAGATCCCATGGAGCTGGAGTTTCACGTGGTTGTGAGCTATCTGATGTGGGTGCTGGGAACTAAGCCTGGGTCCTCTGCAAGAGCAGCAAGTGCTCTTAACCACTGAGCCATCTCTCTAGCCTGATAATATTTTTATTTTTAAGATATGTATGTATGTGTTTGTGTGTCAAGTGAGTGTCATTGTTGGTGAAGTCCAGAATAGGGTTCAGATTCTCTGGAGCTGGAGTTACAGGCTGTTGTGAGCTACACCACGTGGATGCTGGGAACTGAACTCTTCTTCTGTAAGAGCAGTATGTGCTCTTAACTGCAGAGCCATTTCTCCAGCCCCTGTAATTTTTAATTTTTAAGGATCATTTTGATGACTTAGTAGTTCATGAAAGTGAATGTTTTTTGCTTACCCATCAGTCAGTTTGGTGAGGGGAGGGTGTTTCAATCATGGATTGTGGGAGAACAGAGGTTTATTACCTCTATCACCCCCCAGAAGCCCTTCGTTCACTGAAGTAACAAGGCAGGTTTAAAACCACAGAAGCAGCTAGACATTAAAGTGCATGCCTTTTATCCCCAGCACTGGAAAGGTAGAGGCAGGTGGATCTCTGTGAGTTCTAGGCTAGGCTGGTCTATATGCTGAGACCCTGTCTAAACAAACAAACAAAAAACCAACTACAGGAGAAAGCATATGGTCTGTTAGATCNCTTTCGTTGATGGCCACATCAGCCATCTCTACAGGGACACTAGACCAGAAGGCACTGAGGGCTTCCACAGAGAAAACTGAAGATTGGGGACGTGGAGGAGCTGAGAAACGGCAGAGAGGCCGGAGCTTGTCCTCAGGGCATCCAGAGTGGGACTTTACCCCATCTGCAACTCAAGGCCTGGATTGATGAGTTTTCAAACTTCTTCCAGATAAGATTTTCGAGTTAATGGTGCTATTCACCACATGCCCTGTGACTATACAGCTGCATCCTGTTCCCCTGGAAACGGGCCTCACAGGCCCTGCCTGATCCNGGCACATCAGATCTCCTTTCCTTCCAGGTTTTCTCTACCTANTTTGCTACACTGTATAGAGCAGGGGTTCTCAACCTATGGGTCATAACCCCTTTGGCAAACCTCTGTCTCCAAAAATATTTACATTGTGATTCATAATAGTAGCAAAATTATAGTTATGAAGTAGCAACGAAAATAATTTTATGGTTGGGGTCACCACAGCATGAGGAACCTTATTAAAAGGTCTCAGCGTTAGAAAGGTTGAGGACCACTGTATAGAATGAAAGACTTTGTCTCAAAACAATCAATAAACAAAAAAATACCAAATAGTACACAAGTTTTTATAATTAAAAAAAAAATCCAGGGGCTGGTGAGATGGCTCAGTGGGCAACAGCACTTTCTGTGCAAGCCTGGCAACCTGTTTGACCCCTGGAACTCAGGGTGGTGGGAAAGAACTAGCGCCTGAAAGTTGTCCTCTGATTTCTACATGTGTGGCACGCATGTATACGCTCATACACCATACACCATACACCATACACACATACATGCACAATAATAATAAAATTCTAAAGAGATAGTAATAACTCAAGTTCGTCTTTATACCATGGTTGGTGTCTCATTTATCATGACAAGGTCCTAGGGATACAAGATAGAGGCTGCATCCTCTGCCACCTCCTGTTAGAAGTGGCTTAGGCTTATTCCTGGCTTTTGTTAATCTGTTTTGTCATCTGTAGAGTGGACTGGTTGAGACTGTTTCACCTCCATCATGTACTGTTTATGTTTGAGGATCCTTTGAACATAGGAAAGCACAAAGGCCAGGTAGTTAAAAATGGTCATTTTGGCTTTGCACTTTGCACTACTTGGTATGTGCAAGTAGCCCTGGCACTCAGGAGGCTGAGCTTGGGCTCAGGATTCAACTTTAGTCTGCTGAGCAACCTAGAGATAGNTTTTTTTTTTTAAATTATTTATACATACAGGTGTTTTGTTTGCATGGATGTCTGTGTACCATGTGCATGTCTGGTGTCTGCAAAGGCCAGAAGAGTGTGTCAGATTCCCTGGAACTGGAGTTACAGACCATGGTGTGCTGGGTGCTGGGAATTGAACCAGGGTCCTCTGGAAGATCATTCAGTACTCATAACTGCTGAGCCATCTCTCCAGCCCCAGAAAAAGTCTAAAACAAAACAAAGTAAAACAAAATTGCCACTTAAGGACCTGCAGTCCCAGGACATTGGAAGCCCGAGGCAGGAGGACTGCCATGAGTTTGAGGCTAGCCTAAGCAACAGAGAGAGACCATGTGTGAAAAAACCGAAATAATGATAATTATTTTAGGTTGGCCTGGAATTCTTTATGTAGAACAGGCTGGCTCAAACTCTTGGCAGTCCTTCTGCCTCAGCTTCCCAAGTGCTTGGATTTACAGACATGAGCTATTACATCCAGCTCNAGTTGTTTGTGTTGGTGTGAGCACTCTCTTGTCAAATTACACAGTAAAACAATAAGACAAAGTCTGTCATAATGTCACACACTTGAAAATATGGAATACTAAAAACATACAAATTTGCACAACTAAGAGGCTGTCATGAATTTTCCATGTAAACCTTATGCCCCTGTGCTTACCCACGAGTCCCCCACTTTTTTTTTTAAAGTAGTAATTAGGATTTCAGGCTATATTAGTTTTCTAAATGAAGTACCACAAATGGTGAACTTGAAGCAATAGAAATTTAATCTTTTCACAGTCCTAGAGGTTAGAAGCACCAGATCAAAGTGTCCATTCTCTGNAGATTCTGGGGAAAGGTCCTTCTTTACTCTTCTGCTGCTGGTAGTGGCTGCCAGTTCTTAGTGTTCTATGGCTTATAGGTGCTACACTCCAGTCTTTGTCTTCACNTGGCCTTCTCTTCTAAGTACATCTGTCTAAAGTTCCTTCTTAGATGGACAGCAGTGGTTAGATTAGGGATAATCCTAATTCAGTATGACCTCACTTGTATCGAAATTTTCCCAGGGGCCTGCCCTGAGAAGACGACACTATGGCCGGCATGGGGTATTCTGAGGGGAATGAATCTATGTACGCCGTGCTCTTTCGTCCATCCACTTTATTTCTCTAAGACAAAATTCTATCTACACAGCTTCAGTTCTGTATTCAGCTCCTCTCTGTCCCTTCTTCTCCTGTCCTCTCATAGTCCTAGCAATAACTAAGATCTTATGCTCTCGACCTCATCCTACGTTTCTCCATCTCCCATCTTTCCTTCCTCTACTACTCTCTTGACCTGACTCAAATCCACCTACAATCTACAAAAACTTTTCCTTTCTGCTGTCTCTTTGGGCTGAGCCACTCTAACCCTAACCCGGAGTCAGGAATTCTGCCCCAGTTTTCACTGCACCTGGTTAAGCAAAAAAACCCTTTTGTTCTGAGTCANTACCTCTGGAATGCCACTACATCTGTGAGAGAAAGGGATGCTCTGAGCTTCATTTGCACAAGAAACAAAGTTATGCATCTACATACCTGCCTGTCTTCTAGGCATTGTCTCTGTAGGGGTGTTACCTAGTTCAGATCAGCAGTAGGTCTGAGAAGCTTATACTGTTTGCCCTATGGCCTAGGAGTATGAGCACACAAGAAATTAATAGCAGGAAACAGCTGATATATTAAAAGCCAAATAACATCAAATATTCCTTGATATTTGACTTCTCCTCTAGAAGGATTCCTTGATCCTTCAAGGTATAGCTTTATCATATACAGCTGAATCTCTATTTCATATTCTTGCGGCCTGCAGCACACTTGAACTAATGATATCTGTAAATACGCTCTTTTTTTTTTTTTCTTTTTGGCTTTTTGAGACAGGGTTTCTCTGTGTAGCCTTGGCTGTCCTGGAGCTCACTCTGTAGAACTCTTAGAGATCCACCTGCCTCTGCCTTCTGAGTGCTGGGATTAAAGGCGTGTGCCACCACCACCTAGCTAAAAATATTCTATTTCTATTAATTATTATTTTTTGTTTGTTTTGAGACAGGATCTCACTATGTAGCCCTGGTTGGTCTGGAACTCGTTACGTAGGCCAGGCTTGCCTCAGACTCACAGAGATCTATCTGTCTCTGCCTCGCAAGTGTTGGGATTAAAGGTGTGTACTGCAACACTTGACTGAGACTAATTTTAAATGAAGTTTGAAAATTAAGATGAAAAACTCCAAAGTTAACTGTAGCAGGCTTTCTTTTGGGCCACCAACCAGCTCCCAAATCATGACACGGGCACTTATTATTAGTTATGAATGGTAGGCCTTATGCTTGTTCCACTAGCTCTTATAACTTAAATTAACCTGCATTTTGTCTTGAGGCTTTTTGCCTTTCTTTTACTCTTTATGTCTTACTCCATGTCTTGCTGACTGGCAGCTGCCTGGCTGGCTCGCCCTGGGTGTCTCCTCCTCTTTCTCTCTCGTTCTCTCCTCTCCTCTTCTCTCTTTAGCCTTGATGCTCCTTCTACTTATTCTCTCTGCCCACCATCCCTGCTTATCTCNCTACTGTCTATCTACTGGCTGTTCACCTTTTAATTAGACCAATTAGGTGTCTTAGGCAGGCAAAGCAATACATCTTTACATCATTAAACAAATGCAGCATAAACAAATGTAACATATTTTTGCCTAGTTAAACAAATGCAACATAAACAAATGTGACATGTCTTTACATAGTTAAAGTAATATTCCACTATAGTTAACTGTACTATTATGTTAAAAGCCTGCCTTCAGACTGAGTGTTATCTAGTAATACATTATCCTTGCTAGATTTTCCTTTATCACATTTTTTTTTTCCTCATATAGCCCAGACTGGCCTCAAAGTTGNTATATAGTAGAGGATGGCCTTGAACTTCTTATTCTCCTACCTCTACTTCCTAAGTGCTGAGATGGCAGGTGTGTCTTGTTGTGCCTGGTTTTGAACATTTGCTTTTTAACATTGTTTCATTTAATCAAGCTGTGCTTTAATTTTCATACCTATTGAACCTGCCTGTCTTCCTTTACATTTTTAGATAGGGTCTCTCTGGCTGGCCTCAAATTCTTGATCCTCCTGCCTCAGCCTCCCTCCCCATTGCTGGGATTATAGGCATGTGTCACCACACCTATCTAAACTGTGCTTTGAAATTATTTTCTGTTTAGGAAGTTGAGAGACTTACTGAGAGACTAGAAGAAAAAGAGAGAGAGATGCAGCAGCTGATGAGCCAGCCTCACCATGAGCGAGAGAAGGAAGTTGTCTTGCTTCGGAAAAGTGTGGCAGAGAAGGAACAAGCCAGGGCTGCCAGCGACATTCTGTGCCGCTCCTTGGCTGATGAAACCCACCAGCTGCGCAGGACATTGGCTGCCACTGCNCACATGTGCCAGCATCTGGCCAAATGTCTGGATGAACGACAGCATGCACAGGGAGACGTTGGGGAGAAAAGCCCTGATGAGGTAGGCAATATAACTAAATCAAGTGAGGACTGATGTGGCAAGAGTCATTGCCTATCATTTTCCAAGACTCCTGTGCAACCACTAAGGTCTAGGGGTGCCACAGAACCCATTCTGTTCTCAGCAAGGAGAATAAGCTTGCTTATCCAGAGAACTCTGATGGAGCATGTGATAGAAAGCTGAGTGGCCTGCCTCCCCAACTCCCAGCATTGTCTGTAGCTGATCCTGCATGCAAGTGGGAATGGCACTTTGGTCTTTTCTGCCACTGAGGATAGGGAGAAAGAGCTGGGGATAGAAGGGCTGCCCGCAGGAAGTGTGGTCACAGGTATATTCGACAAACAAAGAAACTGAGGCAGATCTAGGTGCTATTGCTATGGAGGAACAATGCCTCCACATGCCACATAATGCAGAGTCCAGGCCTAAAGCTGCTGGAAGATCCGTGAGCACTAGTCTTTTGCAGACTCCATGTATCTGAGTGGTAAGAAGTGATCCAGCCACAAGCCTCATGAAGAGCCAGAACTTCCATTGCCAGCAACATGGCCTACCATAAGCTAGACCTGCCACCCTCAGGGCTACAGCTTCTTCATTGTCACATGACATAGAACATCTACGTGCCTCAAAACTATGAACCCTATGTAGACACTATGTGAGGTGGACAGCAGATGGTGACAGAAGAGCCAGAAGCCAGAAGGGCCAGGTTGCAATAGGGCCCCAAGAAGAGCCCTCTGTGCCTCCAGGCCAGGACAGTTTGGTGGAGGAGAGGAGCATGACCAAGGTTTTAGCATCCATAAGGTAGTCATGGGGAAGAGATGCATCTCGAAAACCAGAGGGCTCCTGGACAGGAATAGCAGGTGACGGATGGGACCAAAACTCAATAGAGGCCAAGTACTCAGCATGGTACCTTATTTCCTGCGGCCAGGTGGTACTGATGTGTGTGGAGCTGACAGATAAACAGGTACCTATGGCACACCTTGCTTCAGTTACCAGTGGGTGTATTTGTGACTTTTCCGTTACTGTGACTACAATACCAACAGAAACAACTTCAGGGAGGGTTTCAGTCTAACATGGTGGGGACGGCATGGCCAAATTCATAGTAACGGGAACTTGTGACAGAGGATCCTCACATCATGGCAGACCAGGAAGCACATGGAGAGACAGAGATAAACAAAGAGACAGAGACAATGAGACACTGCAACTAGGGGCGGGGTATCAGCTTTAAAGGCCTGTCCTTAGTGACGTACTTCTGACTGCTGGGCTGCATGTCCTAAAGTTTCTATAGCCTCTACGAATGGCACTGTTACGGGGGGGAGGGGGGGGCAAGCTTTCAAACTAAGAGCCTAGGGGAACATTTCTGATTCCGATCATAACAGTAGACCAGGCTGAGTCTATATCTCATGTGCACTGTCCCACACAGAGCCTCTAGGTCACACCCCTTTCTAGGCAGCTTTCTGAGGCTGCAGCGGTCGGTGTTCATGAGACCATGTGTGTTCTGAGGAAAGGGGACATACAACTACCAGCAGCTTCTCTAACATGTAGAGAAACTTGGTCAAGAACCATCCACCGCAGTTGGATTTCACAAAAAGATCACCCAAGAAGGAACACAGTTGTATTCGTTGCTAGGTAGGAGGTGGTGGGTGCTCTTGTCCTAGTTTTTATCACTGTAACAATCCCTTTGAAGATCCTGAAGTAGCCTCACACCATGATCAACCTGAGGTGGGTGCTGGATTATGGCAGACAGGCACCTCATGTCTCTTCAGTCAGTATCACTTCTCAGCCCTGGCCTTGGCTGAGTCATCTGGGACTTTCCAGCAGACTGGGTTAGGACATGCACTTCCTGTCATTCAAGGGGAATTCTTAAAGCTAACGTCAGTGATTTACAGTCCTCTGTACTGTTCAGTGCCTGGAATTTCTGGGGTACAAAGTATACCCCAGAAAAGTTTTATGAGATTTTTACAGTTGGGTCAGCTAGCTGCTTTTAGGGGTTAGTTTGGCATGTGGCTTCTGTGAGTGAATGCCCCTGATTCTGACCCTCTGTGAAGCACAAGTTAGGTTGTCTTATCCAGATTAGTTCTCGTGGATAGGCAGGATTTCTGTCTTGATGACTCTGGAGGAGGTAAGATTGATCTGTGCAGGCCCATATCAGGGACCTGGAAAGCCTCCTGGATGCTGGGGGTGGTCTGTCTCTGTTAGAGAGTGAAATTATGTTCCTGTCCTCTCCATTGGCTGGGATGACAAACAGGCCCTGGCACTGGGAAGGTTTTGTTACAGCTGGTGTGCTCATTCCTTTAGACTAGATGACAATAGAATGGTCAGCTCCAGAATATGTAAAATGCAAATGGATCATGTTGGTAGGTAGGAAGGAACAAGGACCGTGTCAAGAGAGCTACGCCTAGAGACTCTCTGCCAAGGCTGTCTCCTGGCCTCCCTCAGTCGGGACTGGGTCTAGGAGGAGCTGGATTTGCAAAGTCCTTTTTTGTGTTTTACTTCTCCCCCAAGTAAAGAGTCACCACCTCCTATTACCACAGCTGCAGTGACGGTCTGTAGCCTCAGCCTCTGGCTCTAACTTCTTCTTTTCTGTACGTCATACACACACAGTGACATGGCTTCTCTCTGTCTTCCTTATGTAGCTAGGGCATACAAGCAGGAATGCTTCTGGCGAGAGTGTTATTGAGAAGTTACAGGAAGAGAATCGACTATTAAAACAGAAGGTGACTCATGTGAGTATCTAACATCCACTGAAGAGGAATATTAACCCTGACAAGTGGCAAATGAATGTTTGTCTTTAGCTGGTGTGTAGAGGTGGCTTCTGCCCCCTGGCTGTTTTAACTCGATACACAGGGTCACCAGAGACCTGTTCTTTCTGCCACAGAAGATGTATAGATCCTGACTTTCTCTGACCTCCCAGATTTAACTAGTCAAGAAAGGAAGTGCAAGAATTACCATCAGGAAGTAGTTTTGAGTGTGTGTGTTGTATGTGAATGTGTTTGTGCTTGCATGTGGAGGCTACAAGTTGACATCAGGCAATTGCACTCCATCTTATTTTTTGCATCAGGGTCTCTTGCTGAATCTGGAGCATACAGATTTGGCTAGGCTGGCTGGCCAATAATCTCCAGGGATCTGCCTGTCTCACCATCCCCAGCACTGGGATTACAGACATGTACATCGTACCCAGATTTTACATGGGTGCTGGTGATCTGAAATCAGGTCTTCATGCTTGCTCAGCAAGTACTTGATTGGCTGATTCACTGCCCCCTGTAGTTTTGGGTTTTCTTTTTATCACTCTGACTCTTGGAAGTAGTTTTTAAGGCAGGAAAATTACACTGAGTTCATATCTGTTTAAGACCCTTAGTATGGATGTTACTATAATGTATCAGGATTCCCTGGTAGGCTTAGCACTCCCTATATACAAAGGAAAGGGAAAGAGAGGCACTTTCATAAATCTTTGCTGATAATCACAGTTCCATGCTACCCTGAGCAAACAGGTCTTCTGGTTCTGTCTTTTCAGGTAGAAGACCTCAATGCTAAGTGGCAGCGTTACGATGCCAGTAGGGATGAATATGTGAAGGGGTTACATGCACAGCTAAAGAGGCGGCATGAGCCTGAGCTGATGAAGAAGGAGATTTCCAGGCTTAACAGACAGTTGGAGGAGAAAATAAATGACTGTGCAGAAGCCAAACAGGAGCTGGCAACTGTGAAGATGGCCCGGGACACTGCGCTGGAGCGAGTGCAGATGCTGGAGCAGCAGGTGTCCTTGGGGTCTGGGCAGGACTGACAGGGATGCAGTGGCCATAGTCTTGGGACAGCCTAGGCTGAAGGTTTGGTGGCACTGGGTGGGATACAGTCATGGAGTAGTGGGAGAAGCCAAGGATTTTCTCCTTCCTTGACTAGAAATGAGCATTATGTTTTTTCTCAGATTCTTGCTTACAAGGATGACTTCAAATCAGAAAGGGCAGATCGGGAACGAGCTCATAGTAGGATTCAAGAACTGGAAGAAAAGGTCTTGTCCTTGATGTCCCAAGCATCCCAGAGACACGTAAGAGCACAAGAGACTTTCTCCCTCATTAGAATTAGTATTTTTTATTATAAATTTTGAGCCTTTTTGTCTGCAAAGATGTGTTGGCTGACAATACTGTTAGTGATGGACCTTCCCAGCTCTGGGCAGAGCAACCTCTTCTGGGCCTAGGGTGTGGCCATAGAAAACCTCTCTGGTACTGTATTTAGCTGTGGAGGTTGGCGTGGTGGCCTGTATTGGTAAAGGCTAGTTGTCTTCAGGGCCTTCCTGTCTCCCTGCTTATTGTTGCCATGCAAGGTAAGTATATCCCAGGCCCCGGGTGCTTTATGGGTAGTTCTTTAAGTGCCTGTCCTCTTGTGAGGCAGAGACCTTAGTTACTATGTTGCAGAGGTGTGACACAGGCCCCAAGCACTAAATGAGGTAGGTCCTCCAGGATAGCCAGCAGGCCTGTTGCCACCTGTTTTTAGTGTTGGTGTATGTTGTCAGTGGAAGTCTCTCAGGTATGAAAGCTGGACATGTGTGTCTTTTACCTCTATTCCCTGGATAGACTCATGCTCTGCAAATTCCCAGAGAAGGTTTGTTACTTTGGCCACTAGTGTCCATACATCTTCTGTCCTGGGATGAACACCGGGCTCCCCTCAGAGAACTTCCTGCCCTGACATAGCTTGGATAAGAGAGGCACCTCTGGAAATCAGAAGGCTGAGAAGGAAGAAGTAACTTTGAAACTGTCCTTCCCAATAAGATGTGAGAGGAACTGGGGATCTGTGAAGGCCACCCACACTGTTCTGTTCTGAGCAGTTGCTGGACCTCATCAGCCTGTCTCCCTTCCTCTGCGCTGGGGCAAAGAGTCCTGATAGATACCTTTCTTCAGTTCCCTTGAGCTAAATTCACATCGGGCGGGGGCTGGATACAAGCACCAGTTCTAACGAATGGAGGGATTTTGTTGGAAACCTGTGCCCCTAAGTCCACAGACCAACGGGGTGGTGCCAGAGGGGTTCAGCAGTCAGAAGACCCTCCCCAGAGCCTTTGCTGTCCTTTTGATGTCATATAATGGAGTGTGGGTGTTTCCCCATCCCCTATTCTAGATCAGGGTGGTGTGGCCATAGGAGGGTATTGTAGAGCACCAGGACTGTAGGCATAGGACAGAATCCTCTATGTCCCGTGGGCAGGAATGGGGATATTTTCTAACATGACTGTGGGTTCGCTGGCTCCTTTGTGTGTTAGATTGCGAGGTCACTAAAGGTGCAGCCATGATGGCCTCTCAGGCAGCCTTTCAGGCATGTGCAAGAGGAGTGACAAAACCAGTTCTAGGCCTGCCAAGCCAGGTTCTCCAAGGAATTCCTGATCAGCCCCAAGGGCTAGATTTCTGGTGGGGACCAGAGCTTTTATATTGGTTGTGGCCCCTCAAGCACTCACTGTTTCTCTACCCAAGGGGGACAACTACATGACAGCAGTGCTTAAGTATGAGTACTAAGACATTGTTCGTCTGAGAAAAATCCAAATTCAAATGTAAAGTAAAAGCACCAAGACCAGGTGCTGGAGTAAGGCTCCCATATACGTAGCAATGGGCACTACTGCCCACAGTGCTTTGTGGCATTTATTTAGAGCACATGTGCCAGGCCATGCCAAGGGTGCACTCATGGCTGCTACTGTAGGTCTCTGAGTGTCTAGCATCTCAAAATACATTGAGGTACAGTGAGACTTAATTTGCTTGCTCCCTGGCTAATGCCCTGCTGCCTATATTGCCCCCAGCTTTGTTTCTCTCACTCTGGTGGTAGTGGGGCATGGCATCAGGGTCACTTCCTTCAGTGACTATCCTAAGGCTGAGGGCTCCAATCAGGCCTTCCACTTCATGGATGGGGAGAAAACTCCAGTCAGGCCTGTCCTTTCATGAAATGACCAAATACCTGTAGGATCTCTTCAGTTGATGACTCAGTACCTTTGTCTAGACAGCAAGAAACATTAGGACTTGAGGAATGAGGTCTTCCAACATGAGCTTTTAGAAACTCCAGAGAGCCGAGTAAAATACCTTGATTCTTGACCTTTCTTTGTTCCACACTACTTGGAGAAACTCTTGCATATGTGGATTGAGACCTTATGTTTGATGGAAGTGAGGCATTGTGGCATAGTAAGAAGCAAGGCAATGGGATATAAGTCCTACTCTGAGATAGTGTCTCTAGTTGTTAGAACCTAGGGTCAGGCTCTGTGACTTCTAGCCTAGNCCATAGTAAACTGACCTTTGACTTCTCAGCAGGACTCCCAGGAGCCAGGACCCTGTCGGATTCATACGGGGATCAAAACTGCCAAGTACTTAGAGATGGATGCATTGGAGCACGTGGCACCTGGTGGCTGGAGGCGTGGGCCTGGGTCCCAACAGATGGAACTTCCTGCAGAGGGTGGGCATATCTGCACAGCCCATAGAGGTCAGGGTGACCTTCAGTGCCCTCACTGCCTGCGGTGCTTCAGTGATGAGCAAGGCGAGGCATTCCTCAGGCACCTGTCTGAGTGCTGCCAATGAGCCAGAGCCACCATGCCCATTGTGGCCCCAACCAGCATAGCTGCTCTAAGGGATTGGGTAGGTGTCCTCACACTCAGTCCTCAACTTACTATGTTGCATTGTAATGGGATCTAGGGTCTACAGATGGGCAGGAGCACTTATAGGTCATTGTTTTGTTTTGTTTGGCCATGGATCAGACTGGGTCAAAGGGAACTGTTGGCAGAGCAGAAGGAAGAGATGGGAACAGGGTATCAGTCTTCTCTCATGTGGAGTTTGGACCCCAGCTGTCAATTCAAAGCTGCAAACTATCTGATGTGAGAGTATCCAGAGGGTTGCTTGCACCTAGAGTTGTGTTGCTTGCTGGAAGGAGAAGCTGCTGTGGGAACAGGGTGTCCTCTCCATCCTGTTGTATAGTGAGGTGTCTCACTCCCAGACTGATCTGTGCTGCATTAGTTGCCAGTACACTAGAGCCTTCCCAGACACAGTAGGGTCACATAGATGCACCCAGTACCATCATCTTGCAATAACACTTGTATTTCCAGAAGTAAAATATATTATTTTTATAATAAATGGACTTACTACTGTGTTGCTCTAAGTTGGGCTGGGATGTGTGCAGGGATGATTAGTGTTTTCTGGCTGCTTAGGAAAGACCACTAGTAAGGAGAAACATGCCTGCTGTCTTTCCCCAATTCAAAGTTGTGAAGGATAGCCCTGCCTGCTAAGGCTGCATGGGCAGAGGCTGCCTTAGGACTTGAGGAATGAAGTTTATCAATTTAGGCTTTTTACCCTTAGGAACTCCAGAGAACTGGGTAAAATACTGTAACTCCTGACCTAAGTTCCACACTACCTGGAGAAACTCTTGGATATGTGGACTGAAACCTGATGTTTGATGGAAATGAGGAACAAAGGACTTGTCATCCTTTGACAGAAGCAGGAAACTGAGTTTGGAACTTGACTGATGCTCACATTTTTTTGAGGGCAGAACTGTTACAGTATGCAGGCAAGAGGCCATTGGATAGGGTGATGTTATGAGCCACTTAAGTGATTGGGTACTAGCCCAGTGCTTTGCCTCTAGATTCTTCAGTCCTGGCCCAGGATATAAAGGAAAGGGGTAGGTATGAAGTCCTGGCCCAGGATATAAAGGAAAGGGTAGGTATGAAGTAGGAGGCAGGCCATACTGAGAATGTACTAGGACTGCTAAGCCAGGGCAGCATGTGATTGTGTCATGGTATGTCAAGTGACAGGACAAGGGGGGAGCTGTTCTAAGGGTTTGCCATGTATTAATTCCATCCTTGTAACAGTTTTAGAAGGCAGTATCATTCTCATCACAGGTGAAGAAGATGAGGCACCAAGGGGCTAAGTCACTTCACCAAGATCACAGGATTAAATGGCAGAACTCATATTGGAGACCGGGCATGGAGTGGAATTGGCCCAAGAATGTGTCTACATGTGCTGCAAGTAGCAGAACTGGGGGGTTAGGGATGCCCAAGGAGTCCAGTTGATGCCACCTAGATTTCCAGATGCCAGATAGAGTCACAGAATTGGTTTTGCTTTGGAATGGGTATTTTCTTGCCATCTTCCCACTCCTCCTGTGTGGAATTGGAATGTTTACACTGTCATTATACACTGGAAGTATATAACTGGTCTCTTGATTTATAAGGGTTCATAGAGTACCTTGAGTCTCAGAAGAGACCTTGGACTTTGGAACAGTATTGGGACTGTTCAAGACTGGGAAGAAACCAGTCATGAACAAGGGTAAAGCTTATTGGTGCTTGTGAGATTTCCAGCAGCTTCAGAAGCTTCAAACTCAGGGCAAGGTTCTATATTTCACTCCAATGTAGGTCCAAAGCTTCTCTGGAAGTTCCATATCTTACAACAGCTTCAGTAAAAGATGCAGACCCCGAGTAGGGTGCTGATCTGGAGTAAGGCCCATTGGCACTTGGGGATTCCAGAACTCACAGCAAAATCTGAAGACTCATGTAGGAGGCACTAGCTGACACCGGACAATCTAATATCTAATCCAAATAGGAAGACTTGAGATAGAGCCTTTGGCCCTAAATACCAACCCCACAAAGGGAAATGACACCTCAACTTTACTGTAACTTAGTTCTCTCTCGAGCATTGTAAATGCCGTCACTGAAGAATAAAGGGGATTTGAATATAAAAACAACAACAAAAATCAAAAGAAAGAAAAATTTAACCAACATATTAATTCTAGATGGGCAAGTCCCAGCACAGAAACAAAAACAACACGAAAAACCAAGATAATATGTCTTCCTTAAAGATTACTAATTCCATACTGGCTCTTAAATGGGAATAATTGGTTAGAACTTCCAGACAAAAGAATTTAAAAGAATAATTATAACTATGTTCAAACAGCTTAAATAATACATGAATGCACTCTAAGAGAATGAAAACAAAGAGCTAAATGAAATAATTTAAGTCATTCTAAGAAATGAACATTGACTCCAATAAAAAGAACTGCTGAATAAAAACCAGGCTGAAATGATGCTGGAAATGAAAAACTCAATAAGCCAAATTAAAAGCACAGTGGAAATCGTCACCAACAGAATGGATCATGTAGGAAACAGAGTATTAGGGCTGGAAGACACGGTATAAGGATTGGATCAAACAGTTAAAAGTCAATGAGGAATTTTTTAAAAAGTGAAGAGAACAGGTGAAAGCTTTAGGACACCATAAAAACACCAAATCTTTGAATTATGAGCATAGAATACCACACCAAGCATAAAAAATTTTTTCTTTAAAAATGTATTATTTTACGTGTGTGGGTATTTTCCCTGTATGTCTGTGTATTTGTGTGTGCTCGGTGCTCAGAGAAGCCAGAACAGGGCATTGGATCCCCTGGAACTGCAATTATAGACAGTTGTGAGTCACAATGAGATCAAGTCCTGGTCATCTGAAAGAGAAGTCAGTGCTCTTAAGGTCCTAAGCCATCTCTCCAGCTCCTTACAGAAAATATTTTCAATAAAATAGAATTTCTTGAATCTAGAGAAACAGATGCCAAGTCAGATATAAAAAGCCTACAAAATATCAAATAGGATAAGAAAATAAGCTCCTGACAACATATATTAGTTAGAACACAAAACACAGGTCAAAGAAAGAGTATTGCAAGCTGCAAAAAACAAGGGTCAAATCACCTATTAAGGCAGACCTATCAGAATAACACTTGATTGTTTTGCAGACATCTTAAAGCCAGAAGGTCCTAAAAAATTGTATTCTGGTGGTGGCGCACGCCTTTAATCCCAGCACTGGGGAGGCAGAGGCAGGCGGATCTCTGTGAGTTCGAGGCCAGCCTGGTCTACAGAGTGAGTTCCAGGACAGGCTCCAAAGTGACACAGAAACTGTCTTAAAACAAAACAAAACAAAATTATATTCTGAAATATAGCTCTGAAAGAACACAACTGTAAAATGAGACTATTATATCCAGCAAAACTATTAAAATTGAAGGAGATACAAAAAGCTTTCTATGTTAAAAATAGTTTAAAGAAATTTATGACCACTAAGGCAGCTCTACAGAAGATTATGGAAGGAATATATTGGTCTCAAGAGAAGTATAAAAATGAAAAAGGTGTCACAGGACTAAATAATAATCACAAAAGGTAAAAATAAACATGAAATCAACAGAATGATAGGAGTCAATATACTTTCAATAATAACTGAGTATTAGTAGTCTTAATTCTTCAATAAAAAGACAGGTTGGATTAGTTGGTTGGATTATAGTAGTAGGATTCATCTTTATGCTGCCTCCAAAAAAGACATCTTACCACCAAAGACAGACACCGCCTTAGTGTAAAAGGGTAGGAAAAGATATCCCAAGCAAATGGAACTAAGAAACAAGTAGGCATAGTTGTCCTAATATCTGACAAAATAAGACTTCAAACCAAAAATAGAAGAGATAGAAAGGGCACTTGATACTGATCAATAGAACAGTCCATCAAGAAGACATTATAGCTGGGCATAGCAGCACACCCCTTTAACCCCTTTAATCCTAGTACTCAGGAGGCAGAGGCAAGCAGAGCTATATGAATTGGAGGCTAGCCTCATCTACATAGAGAGACTGTCTCAAAAAAAAATTATAATTCTGTCCCATCGATCTATATCTATCTAACTACACATATACATATACACATGTGTGCATATGTATGTGCCAAATATGGGCAAACATACTTTCATAAAACACAACTAGATGTAAAGCCACAGAGTAATCCTAATACAGTGATAGTGGGTGACTTTAATATTTCACTCTCACAGCAGACAGGTCATCTGGACAAAAACTAAATGGAGAAACCTGAGTTAAGTGCCATCATAAATACAATGGATGTAACATGTTTATAGAACACTCCCAAAACTGATCACATAATTAGGTCACAAAGCAAGTCTCAACAAGTGTATGAAAACTGAAATAACATCCTATATTTTATCTGATCAAAATGGAATAAAGCTAAGTATCAAGAGCAATAGAAAGTACACAATCTCATAGAAATTAAATAATATACTATTGCATGATGATGGGTCACTGATAAAATCAAGAAAGAAATTTTTAAAAAAGTTCCTCAAACAGAGTGGATGAAGAAACAACTTATCAAAATCCATGGGACACAAAAAGAGTCCTAGGGTAGAAGTTTATAGTGGTAAATGTCTGTATCAAAGCCACTGTGAGAACTCTTCAAGTACACTGATATACCTCAAAGCCTTCGAAAAACAAGAAGAAACCAAACCACACGAATAGAGGGGAAATAATCAAAAGCAGGGTAGAAACCAATGAAATAGAAATAAGTGAGAGGCCTTTTAAGCTTTTAGCAGCAGTTCAGTTGAGATTCATTTCAGTGAGGACTCAGAAGCCTGCAGTCTGAGGAAACAAGATCAGCTGAGGAGTTGGTGAGGTGCACCACGAGCCTGTGCGGCCTGCCCGGAATGTGGCCTCCCAAGAGCTAGTATTATCTAGAAGAGTCCATGAGAAACTCTTGGAGACTGGCGGCGGTGGCGAATGTCTTTAATCCCAACACTCGGTGAAGGAGCCGTTGCCGCGGGACACAACCAGACTGGACCTGAGCATTCTGCCCAAGGCTGGCCCAGGATCCAGCTGCCAACTGTGCCAACTTGGAGGCGTTGGTGAGACTGCCCTACTGATCATTCTGTTCAGCTGGGACTCATTCGGGAGAGGTCTCAGAAGCCTGCAGTCTGAGGAAACAAGATCAGCTGAGTTGGCGAGCAAGCAGAGCACGACCTGAGAATGCAAGAGAAGGAGCCAAGCACCGAACCAGATCACCAGAGTCATAAGTCCATCCTGCACCAACTGGGAACAGCCAATGGAACCCCAGGGACCCGACTGTGGTCTCTTTCCCTGCCCCCTCACCAAGAAAACAATCCCATGCAACACCAACCACATAGATCCATATATGTCACCATGCACAAAACTCAAGTCCAAGTGGTTCAAGACCTCAACATGAATCCAGTTACACAGAACTTGATAGAAGAGAAAGTAGGAAGGACTCTTGAACGCATTGGCACAGGAGACCACTTTCTAAATATAACACCAGTAGCACAGACATGAGAACAACAATTAATAAATGGGACCTCTTGAAACTGAGAAGCTTTTGGGCTGGAGAGGTGGCTCAGAGATTAAGAGCACTCACTGACTGTTCTTCCAGAGGTCCTGAGTTCAATTCCTAGCAATCACATGGTGGCTCTCAACCATCTGTAATGAGATCTGGTGCCCTCTTCTGTATACATAATAAATAAATCTTAAAAAAAAAAAGAAAGAAAAAACTGAGAAGCTTTTGTCGGGCAAAGGACACTGTCAATAAATAAGACAAAACGACAGCCTACAGAAGGGGAAAAGATCTTCACCAACCGCACATCTGACAAAGGGCTGATCTCCAAAATATATAAAGAACTCAAGAAACTAGACATCAAAATATTGAACAATCCAATTAAAAAATGGGCTACAGAGCTAAACAGAGAATTCTTAACAGAAGAATCTCAAATGGCTGAAAGACATTTAAGGAAATGTTCAACATCCTTAGTCATCAGAGAAATGCAAATCAAAACGACTCTGAGATACCANCTTACACCTGTCAGAATGGCTATGATCAAAAACACTGAGGACAGCTTATGTTGGAGAGGATGTTTGTGGAGCAAGGGGAACACTCCTCCACTGTTGGTGGGAGTGCAAACTTGTACAAACACTGGAAATCAGTATGATGGTTTCTCAGAAAATTGGGAATTGATCTACCCCAAGACCCAGCTATACCACTCTTGGGCATATACCCAAGGAATGCTCAATCATACCACAAAGATACATGCTCAACTATGTTCATAGCAGCATTATTTGTAATGGCCAGAACCTGGAAACAACCCATATGCCTGTCAACTGAAGAATGGATTAAGAAAATGTGGTACATATACACAATAGAGTACTACTCTGCAAAGAAAAACAATGACCTCGTGAAATTTGCAGGCAAATGGATGGAACTAGAAAATATTATCCTGAGTGAGATAACCCAGACTCAGAAGGACAAACATGGATAAGTGGATACTAGATATAAAGANACTAGATATAAAGCAAAGGACAATCAGACTGCAACCCACAGATCCAGGGATGCTACTTAGCAGGGATGACTGTGGCTTATAAGAAGTTTTGGTTTTGCCCAATCACTGGGCATGCTTTAGTGAAACATTTCACTATTAGGGTAAGAATTTGTACCGTACCAAGCTGATGAGAGAATATGCTGGCTGTACTTTCAGGAGGGGAGGCCAAAATCTTTTTGGATTATAGATTAGCCTATAGAAAAAGGTCTGTCATACATCAAACAGTGAGGGGAAGATGAATAGGAATCTCACTTACACAACTTAAATAAAACATAGCTCTCTGAACAGATAAAAAAATAATTAAAAAATTACTAAGAACCAATAAAAGGAAGAGGGGTCCTTTGAAAAGATGAACAGGGGCTGGAGAGGTGGCTCAGAGGTTAAGAGCACTCACTGGCTGCTCTTCCAGAGGTCCTGAGTTCAATTTCCAGCAACCACATGGTGGCTCACAACCATCTGTAATGAGATCTGGTGCCCTCTTCTGTACACATAAATAAATCTTAAAAAAAAAAGTACTCTATCCCTCACTTTCTCTACCTTAAAAAAAATAAAATAAAATAAACAGAATGGACAAACTCTTTAAAAATTAACCAAAAGAGAGAATCCAAAATAATAAAACTGAAAAGTGAAAAGGAAGATATTAGAACAGATACCAATTAAATTCAGAAAACCATGGGTACAGACCCTAAGAACCTACATTCTTTATTTTCTTCTTTTTCTTTTCTTTTTTCTTTTTTGAGATAGGATCTCTTTATGTAGTTCTGGCTGTCCTGGAACTTCTGTATAGACCAGGCTGGCCTCAAACCCACAGAGATCTGCCTGCCTCTTCCTTCTCAGTGCTGGGATTGTGCCATCATGATTTGCATCTTCTAAACTTTTTATGAAACCAGTATTCTTCTGATACTAAAATCAGGTAAATATGACAGACACACACACAAATTAGACAGTTCTCCCTAATGAATGTAAATACAAAATCCTCAATAAAATAAAAACTGAATTCAATGTCACACTGAAAAGCATTTATCATGACCATTTTGCCTACTCCAATCCTGCAGGGATGATTCAACATACATAAATCAATAAATGTAATTCGTAACATAAATGAACCAAAAAAAAATCCAGAAATTAATGATAAACATAGAAAAAGCCTTTGACAACATCTAACATCCTTTCGAGATCAAAGCCATGGAAAGGCTAGACAGAGGGATCATACCTCAATATAAAAAAGACTATATACAACATACAGCTAACATCATACTAAATAGAGAAAAACTCAAAGCATCAAGAATAAGACAAGAGTTTCCATTCTTTCCACTTCTATTCCATACAGTGCTTGAAGACTTAGAATAATACAAAAAGAGAAGGATACCAATAGGAAAAGTATCATCTTTTGCAGATATGATTCTATACATAAGTCCTAAAGAATCCACCAAAAAATTCTTTGAGTTGATAATTATATTCAGCAAAGTGACACACACAACTTGGGAATAAATTTAACCAAGGAAATTAAAGACTTCTATGATGAAAGTTTTAAGACACTGAAGAAAGAAATTAAGGAATACACTGCAAGATAGACACCCCCAAACTCATGGATCAGAAGAATATTGTGAAAAATGACCACCCCACTTAAAGGTCCAAAAACTTATATGGAGGCACAAACCAAGANAGCCAAGACAATCCTGAATGAAAAGAACAATGCAGAAGGTATCATTACATCTGATTTCATGTTATACTAGAGCAATAGTAATTAAAAAAAGCATGATACTGGCAGGAAAACACACACATAGGTCAATGGAATAGAATTGAAGACCCAGATCTAAGTTCATGCAACTACAGTTAACCTGGATTTTTATAAAAATACCAAACATATACATCAGAGAAAAAAATGTATCTTAAAAATGATGCTGAGAAAATTTCAGGCACAGACAGAAAGGAAACTAGATCCCCTCTCACTATGCACAAAACTCAACTCCAAATGGATCAAAAACGTCAACCTAAGAGCTGGTAGTCTGAAAGTGCTAGAGGGAAGNAGAGGACATGCTTCAATTTATATGCACATGAGAGGACCTCCTAAGACTCCTATCTCACGGGAAATAAGACCAACGACTGACAAGTGGGNTCTCATCAAACTAAAGAAATTGAAGTGAATAAATAGATGGCCCACAGAATGGGAGAAAATCTTTGCCAGCTATTCATCCAACGGAGAATTAGTGTGTAGAATATATGAAGAACTAAAAGAGCTAAACATGGTGGGTATGGTGGCACACGCTTTTAATCCAGTACTTGCTTTTGATCCCAGCACTCAGGAGGCAGAGGCAGGCAGATCTCTGAGTTCAAGGCCANCCTGGTCTACATAGCAAGTTCCACGACAGCCAGGACTACATAGTGAGACACTGTCTAAAAGACAAACCACACACAAACCATAAATAAAATAAAAATTAAAAAAAAGTTAAACATTAAAAACAAAAACCCAATGAAAAAATGGTTTGTGGAAATGAACAATTTCCAACAAATCTGAGTTATCTTCAAGACTGGTGATGCTGCTCAGATTCAGTTCTTGCCTTGCATGCATAAGATCATGGCTTCCATTCCCAGTGCACGTGTAGATGTATATATGTATGCACGTGTGAACCGTTTTGGTTACCAAGTCAGGTACTTTTTATCCCCCACCTTTTCCTGAACTCCAGTTCCAAAAATACTGCAGTAGANGGCAGGCCACTTCTTTTACTCTTCTGTTTTCCTCTCAGCCATCCACTTTTAAACTGTTTATACACAAGCCATTAACTCACCAATGTCTTCTGTGAGTCGCCCCACCTAGGGTATTTTCCATGTTTTTCTTTAGAAGTCTCATTGGAAACCTGTTTCATGTTTAATCTTTTTCTTCCTTCACAATGTTTTAATTTATGTCATTATATATACTTTTGATTTATAACCATCCCCCCTTTCTTTTTGAGACAGGGTCTCTGTACAAAGCCCTGGCTGTCCCTGAACTCACTATGTAGGCCAGCCTGACCCTGACTCAGAAATCCACCTGTTTCTGCCTCCTGGGTGCTGGGATTAAAGGTGTGTGCCTCTTTGCCTGACTTAGAACTGACATCTTAAGCTTCTGGCCTGTAAACTCATCATCTATCCCTTCTGGGTTTCTTCAGATTGGAGTTTCTCCTAAAGCTCCATCTTTTCTTGCTTTTGGCACAGACTGAGAAAATCTGACTGGGTGCCCACACTGAGTTTTACTGAAGATGGAAAGTGTCTGGGGGTAAGCAGGAAGGCTAATTTCATCCTTCTAAGGTGTTTTGGTTTCAGAACTTATTCTAGCGTCATCCTTCTACTGGGCAATGCCCTTCTGAGGACATACTGGTGCCAAGTGCAGGGGCAAAAGGCGAAAACAAAAGCAAAATTCCTACACTGTAACAACCAGGCCACACTTGGAGCTTTCATCTATAATAACCCATGGTGCCTTTCACAAATGACCAGTCTCTAAAAGCTAGGCATGGTGGCACACACCTTTAATCCCAGCACTTGAGGAGGCAGAGGCAGGCGGATCTCTTGAGTTCAGGGCCAGCCTGGTCTACAAAGTGAGTTCTAGAACAGCCAGAACTATACAGAGAAACCTTGTCTCCAAAAAAACCAAAACCAAAACAACAAATGGCCAGTCCCAGAAAGCAACTATACTGTATTTACTATTCAAAGGGATGGTTACCTGTGCACCCAAATATGGATCCCATGCAAACAGCCTGTGAGGTAAGACCAAGTAATTTCCTGCTTGGCTGCTCTAAAGAACATCTACTTCCGCCCAGTGGTTTGAATGGAGACTTGCCAGCTGCTATTAACTCCATTTCTTTTTCTGTCTGTCCATACCTTTGAAAAATGTTTTACCATTTGTTACCAGTCTTCCATACACCATTTTGCATGGGACTTCACATTACAGTGTCTTCCCATCCTGTTTAAGAGAAAAGCTGAGAAAGTCTTGCCGTCTTCAGGTGACCTGCTGCTTGGACTCATGAAACGTGCAAATGATTCAGCCAAAGGCCTTGGTGGCCATTAGCTTGTCTCATCTCCAGAACCTCAGCCACAGTACCTCTCTTCCTCTATCCATCCATGGACTCCTTGTTGTTTTTCTACAGTGCTGAGATCTGGAAACTTCCTTCAGGCAGAAACTATGCCCTCCAAGGGCTCTCCAGGTTTCCTGTCATATGAAAACACATGTGGCAGGAGGAGTCTCTGTAAGCCTGGTCCTTCTCTGCTTGTCCCTCCTACGGCCCTTGTTCAGTGTACATATGAGCATGTGCCAGCAAGTAATCAAATTTCTGATTCATCTCTCAATACCACATTCCCCATGGAGGTGGAGCCAGAACAATGTTAGTCTGGGACTGCAATGAAACCAAGGCATTTTCAGTTGACATCTGGGGACAACTTATAAGGCTTTGTGTTTAAAACAGAGACAAACTGTGAGCATGACTGCTTCTCTTCACTGCCACAGATGCACTGCCAGGCATGCTGTCAAAACCTACTACAATGTCAACCCAGGAAATACTCAAATCGGCCCAGGCCATGGAAGTGTATCCAATCTTAAAACAAACAAAAGAACAGTAAGAGCCCTTGTAGGCTGTGATAGTGCGTAGGTGTTGCTGCTAATTTCATTGTGTGTCATGCCCCCCCCAGGAGGTAGCAGCAGGATGATCTTTTTGAGTTTGAGGCCAGCCTGGTCTAGAGTGAGTTCAGGACAGCCAGGGCTACACAGAGAAACCCTGTGTTGAAACAAACAAAAATCCTTTTAGAAAACAAATTTGCTGTCATGTTTTTTGGAATGAGGGGGCCACTGAAAGTTTGTTGCTACTTAGATTTGAGGTTTGTCACATGCTCACCATAGAGAATCCTTGTCTTCCAGAGCAGAACAACTACTCCAAAGATGCCAAGTTAGCAGTGACACTGTTACTCAGAGATGCATTCAGAATGTATCGAATCAAGCCATGAAGGACAGGTACTGACACTGGCCATCTAAACACAAGCCTTACTCACACCTGCTCAAATACAAAAAGCAAGGAGGACTTAATGGGGAAAGGAAACGATCCATGCCTTTTCAATATTATGATTCTCTTTTGTGGCATGGGTGGTTTGAATGAGAATGGTTCCCAAATAGGTTCATGTTTGAATACTTGGTCCCCAGTTGGTAGAACTGTTCCAAGAGGATTAGGAGGTGTGGGCCTTGTTGGATAGGTGTGTCGTGGGGGAGGGCTTTGAGGTTTCAAAAGACTGGCACCATTCCTAGTGTCTCTTCAGCACTAGTGCCATTCCCCTATCTGCCTGCTACCATGACAGTCACAGACTCTAACCCTCTAAAACTGTGAGCCCCAAATTAAACACATTTTTCTGTAAGTTACCTTGGTCACGGTGTCTTATTATAACAATAGAAAAGTAGCTAAGACAGTATATAAATTTCAATGAAAAAATTTCCAGTTAATGTTTCTTTCCAGCTGTTACCTTATTTCATTTCAGATTTATATTGAGTAAAGGAAATAGTAAAACATGAAGCTCCCCTGGAGCTTGCCCACAGGCTCTGGCAGGAAGTCTTCAGCCTCCCTTGGCCAGTGNACACTTTGGGCTTTGGTTCCCCATCTAGAAGTGGGATGAGCACTCTGCTGAGCTGCAGGCATCCTAGCAGCCTCTGCAGCCACCGAAAAAGTTGCCCTCAGGATTCCCTCACCTACTCTCCCTTCTCCATCAACAGCGTCCAGAGGCTTCCATCTTCTACTTTTTGTTTCTCAAACTGTCAAGATAGGAACCCTTGATGACAGAGCCAAAGAAACTTGAAGTTTCCAGGGAAACAGGAAGCTCATTCCTGGTGGTGAATGGCATATGGCTAGGAAGCGTGAGGAACTGGCCTGCAGCATACCACTGTGGATCTCTAAGTGCTTAAGAGCTGAGGGCTGGGTTCTGAGTATCTCTGGGCTCCAACATGGTATCGCTGTTGAGGCCCCCAGGTTTTCCCATCATTAATATAGTGCCAACAATTCCTCCTGACGCTATGGCCGGAAACCCTGGGTTCCTCTTGGTAGGTGCTTGGTTCCAATGGAAGAAGTGGAGGGCCAGAGAGATAGTTTCTGGGGTCTCCCCTGGGAGGCAAGCCCAATGTTAGGCCTCTCTAGCCACTTCCTCAACCAGGAGACAAAACCAGTATCCCTGGGGACAGAACCAGAATCTTTGCCCTTTCAAGAACACTGTTCATGCAAGGTCACAGCCCTGCCTGCTTTTCTTTGTTGAACTATCCCAGGAACACAGGGATGTGCTGCTTTCTCACCTGGAAAACAAAAGAAAAGAAGGCAACCTATTCCATACCTCCTCTGGGTACTGATTTACTTCCTGTTCTCTGGTGCAAAATCTCCAGAAGGCTAGGACCTACTGTCCCCTCCCTCCCACAACTGGCTTCCACTGGCTTGTCACTGTCACCCTATGCCTGATAATCTTCCCACCTCAGGTCTCAGTCATCTTCTCCTGGGCGCTGGATGCCTCAATGCTGTAAAGTATGAGCCATGTAGTGTGCTGAGGTGAGTGAAAACTAGACGACAACCCAGAAGCAACTGTGTGAGCTGTTAACTGCCTGAAGGAACAAAGATGGGACTAACCAAGCCAGGATTCCTTTTCAACATTTCAATACCATTTACTTTGTTCCTAATTTAAACCCAATTAAGCATCCCTAATTTATCATTTTACTACAGACCACAATCCCTTCTCCTCCCCACAATGTGGACAGGCACTACTTGCATACTAGGCCATAGGTAACCCTCTGTTCCATGCTACAAAGGCTGTCTCCACTCCATGTCCCAGTAACCTGGGTATAACCCACCACCCTATCTTGACTCTTTCTGGTACTTCTTGGCATGAGCACATGAAACCTAATTATTTGGTTGGCTGCTGTGTCCTGCTGACTGCTCTGTTCTGGTACCTGTGTCAACTTTGTGTCCAGAAGACAACTGGAACCCTGAGACCTAGGGACATCAGAAAGTGACTTTGGAGGTGGCAGCCTTAGCTCTCTGGGAACAAATATCACTTATTTGTTACCTCCCACCACACCCATCGTCCCCAGCAGAAAGCAACCAGACTGGGTCTCCTGCTGTACTAATGTATTCCATCTTTCAAAAAGAAAGACATGATTTTAATATTACTTAACAATATGTTAAAAAAGTAGCCAGGCAGGCCTCCGTGTTAATACGGTTGTACGCTCTAGAACAGACTTGATGGTGTGAGTACTGGGTGGGTTTCTTGTTTTTAACGTTCTCATTCTGCAAGGGGTCTTACACAAGCTGGCTACAAGTCAGGGGGTCAAACACAAACAGCGCAACGTGTACACTCGGAAACAGTAGATTGTGAAAGAGTACAAAGGAGGCCTGCCCGCCCAGCCCGCCTTGGGTGGGACACAGGGCACATGGGAGCTGAGGGATGGCTGACACCCCGGCAGGGACAGATGACAGGACAGGGCGAGATGCAGAGGCGACAGAGCCACGTGGATGATGCAAACTCGTCTCTGGCCACGGCCCAGGCCTCTGAGGCCGTGGTGGTGGAGGAATTGGCGGGAACTACTGTTCCATTCCGACAGCACAGAGCTACAATCAAAGAAGTCTCACTCACAGACTACACGCACACAAGCTAACAACGCAGGTCGAGCAGCAAGTTCTCGGTCTGGGGGTCTCAGGCCACGGCATCCCGCCCTACACACCCTGGGTGGGTACCGAAGCTCTGGGGAGCCACTGAAGGGCTTGGCTCTTGAGTGGCGTAGCCCAGCTGCCTCCCATATATCCCTCTCCAGGCAGTCCTCATTCAGTGGGCAGCAAAGGTGGCTTTCTTCAAGCTAAAGTTGGACCAGTTGATGGACAGTCTTTGTCGGTTCTGTCTAGCAGAGTCCAAGCAGAACCTGGCAAAACAAAATGGCAAATTGTCACAGGACAGAGCGTACACCCAGTCTGGCAACTACTATGCCAACCTCTGATTTTTGCTAACAATTTACTGGAGAGGCTCAGTGAGGTTTGAGATCAAAAGTCTCTGTGCTTGGAGGAGTGGTCCCACTTTCACGACACTGCCCAAGAGGCCTGTGTATCTTCTGGTGCTTTCTGTCATTTGATACTGTGTTCAGGGGGAAAGCCAAGATAGTACAAGAAAAGCAGTGCTTAGTGTAGAAGGACAGAGTGGACCAAGCATCACTGAAGGGCTCAAGGAAAGATCTTCTGATGTGACCATCTAAGAGCAGCTGACATCAGTCACTATTCTGCCTGAAAAAAGGGCTAGGGGGCTGCTACTTCCCCATCCCAGAGGCTCCTAAGGTCTGATGTAGATCCTGATGCTCTGTCTAAGCCACTACCGAAGTCACAGCCTGCTGCTCAGCAGGAGGTTGGAACTGTTGGGCAGCATCAGGCCAGAAGACACCACACAGGAGGCAGAACTCCAGGCAGTCCTGCAGCAGGTCTTCCTGTGATACATACATACCTCACAGTCTTGGTCAACAGCATGAATTCACTCAAAACACAAATACGTTCTGGGTAAGAAGCCACCAGCTGGCTCAGCCTCCACAGCAGCCATGACTCTCAGGAAGGCACTTTGTGGTCACTGTGGCTGGGTACGCACAAGAGTCACAGGCAGATGTCACTTGACCAAGACCTTGTGCCACAAGAGATGCGAGGAAGAGCAGGCTGCTAAGCTTACGGATGAGGTTGCCAGGAGCAAACACTCCTGTAACTGACCAGGAAGTGCTACAAGCTTTGTAGGCCCTACAGTCTGAAACAATCTGGCACCCTGCTTCAAGGACACACAGGAAGCCATGGCCACACAGACTCCAACATTTGAAACAACATTTAGAGAATGAAATCCAAAGTCTGTATAATTTTTGTGTGTCTGAAAATATCTGTTCCCCAACTGCTTCAATGTGCACATTCTCTTAGCTCAGCAGTCACACAGGACCAAGGGCAGGCTGCTATGGCTCATAGCCTGCATCAAATGGATTGGATCAAAGGGAACAGCTAAGCCCATGTGCAAAGTTGCAGTTTTGGCCTGTCTTAAACCTATTCACAAAATAAGAACTCACAAGACAGATTAGAATATTCTGGTCCTCCGCTCCAATAAGGCATGCCCTTTGTACATGAAGGCCTTCAGGCTTGAACTACCTGCCAGCGCTGTGCTCTGAGCCACAAACACTGGAAGCTAATCTGAAAAAGATCACCTTTAGAAGATGGAGAGACAGCCCAGTGATTAATGCATAACCACTCTTCCAGAGGACCCACATTTGGTTCCCAATACCCATTCTGAGTGGTTTACAACTTCCTGTTACTCCAGCTCCTGGGCATCTGCTGAGAGCATTCCCACATGTGTACACACACCCCAAAATTAAAAACAAATCTTTAAAAAAAGGATCACCCTTTGCCCTGTTTCTCAGGAAACGATGGTCAACTTATATATTAATGATGGAAAGAGTATTTTCTTTGTTTAAAGACTCCTGCATAGGGGGCTGGAAAGATGGCTCAGAGGTTAAGAGCACTGGCTGCTCTTCCAGAGGTCCTGAGTTCAATTCCCAGCCACCACATGGTGGCTCACAACCATCTAGAATGAGATCTGGTGCCTTCTTGTGATGTGCAGGCACACATGTATGTAGGCAGAACACATAATAAATAAATAAATCTTTAAAAAAAAAAAGACTCCTACATAATTTCTCATTCTCACCATTCCAGCTCTGATTTGGGAAGCAGAAATTACAATAAAACCTAAAATAATAGCTTTCAGGTGGTTTGAATGTTTGTGTTTAAACTGTGGTCCAATCATGCAACCAGATGCCTGTGGCTGCCCAGCTATGTGCTGCACATTTTGTGGCATCTGTTCAGATAGATAAAGAACAAGTCTCTGCCAGGGAAGGGCTGTGCCATCTCAGTTCCAGAATCCAAACTCTTTTCCCCTGGAGCTAACCTTCTACATCTCTACTATTTCCTGTCCAGTTGTCTCCCACATGTATGGGCTCTATCCTAGGCCCCTTTCCTTACTTAACAGTAAGAGTGCTCAAAGACAGGTGGTGGTGGCGGCACATGCCTTTAACCCCAGCACTCAGGAGGCAGAGGCAAGCAGATCTCTGTGAGTTTGAGGCCAGCCTGGTCTACAGAGCTAGTTCTAGGACAGCCAAGGCTATACAAAGAAACCCTGTCTCGAAAAACCAAAAAGAAAGGGGGGGGGGAATCTCACTCCTTAAACAGGCTGGAGAGATGGCTCAGAGGTTAAGAGCATTTGCTACTCTTCCAGAGGACCCAGGTTCAATTCCCAGCACCCACATGGCAGCTCACAACTGTCTGTAACTCCAGTTCCAG
>LZPO01044446.1:0-15792 GCA_001675575.1 Neotoma lepida | reverse complement strand
TTTTTTTTTTTTTTTTAACATATACATTTCCTTCTGTGAACATTTTATTTCTTGAGTGAGGGTCTCATATTAACCTTCAACTCACCACGTACCTGACAATGACCTTGAATTCTGGCCCTCCTGTCTCTACATCTCTAGTGCTGGGATTATAGGTATGCATCTCCCTCATGTCTGGTTTTATGCAGTGCTGGGGACTGAATCCAAAGCATTCTACCATCTGAGTTACACACCCTGTACCCAACAATTTAAAAACCTACTTGATTGAGCCGTGATTCATGAAAAGCACATGGCCAGCTGGTATGGAACTTATTGGTACCAACACATGGCTCTATCCTTGTGGGTCACCTCAGTCAAGACACAGTGACACACCTTTTCCTGCCCTGTACAGCTAAGCCTTATCTTGCCTCAGTACCAAGAAATAGTGATAAAGGTCTGTCAGTGGATGAATGAACATGTGATCTGGCATCTGGCAACATGTGTCTTATGCTACCTGGTTGCTTTGTATGCTGCTCTGGAAAACCTTCCTTGGTGCCGCACTGCAGACAGCTGTTCTTAATGTGGAGTGGAATTCTACTGGAAGGACATAAAGCTTTTGGTGATTACAAACAAAATGAACAGGAAGGCATGTATGTGAGTTCACATGGGCAGGCAACCATTTCTCAGGCAGATGCCTACAAGCAGAGCTGCTGCATTTCTGGTGGGCACATTACACTAAGCACTCCCATTTTGCTTGCTTTTAAACTTTAAATAAATAGCATTCCACATATATCCATCTGTGTCTGTCTCCACCAGGAGCTGCTGAATTCTGCTCCTTGATGCTAGTGCACAACCTCCTCTCCATGACTCAATCACAACTTATTCTAACATGCTTTAGATACACAAGTTTCATGACCGTAATGCCTAACCTTGGTTGACTATATCTAGAATCGACTAAAACCCAAGCAGCTGGGCATTCCTGTGAGAGATTTTCTTGATTGGTTTATCTGAGGTAGGGAGACCCATGCTAAGTCTGGGCCATACTTTTCAGTGGACATAAGAGGAGGAAAACTGCTTTCTGCCTGCTTGCTTTCACTCTGGCTAGCAAGTCCATCTATCTATCTCTCTATGTTGCTGAAGCATTCCTTTGCTAGTAATAGAACTCAATTCTTCAGGATTCCAACATAGACTGAAGACTAGCAGCTCTCCAGGAGTCCTCTGAGGCTCTGGTACCAGATTGGGACTGCTCAGACATCCAGTATTATGGTCTTTCTGTTGGGAGACAGCCATTGTTGGACTAACAGCACCACAGCCTGTGAGCCACTCTTATAAATCCTCTTTGTATCCATATTCATTCTATCAGTTCCGTTCCTCTAAAGAACCCTAATACACTCATCAGTCTTGGAATTTAAGCCTACAGATGAAATCTGGGAAATTCAATAGCTTTATGATGCTAACTCTTCCTGTCTTTAAACAGGATCTGTGGGTAAGGTCTTCATTGTTTTTTGTTTGTTTTAATTTTATGTGTGTGTTTATTTTGTTTGCATGTTTTTATGTGCATTATATGCATGCCTGGTGCCCAAGTAGGCCAGAAGAGGGCACTGGATCCCCTGGAAATAGCTGTGAACCACTATAGATGAGGGCTGGGAAATGAACTCAGGTCCTCTCCAAGAGCAACAAATGCTTTTAACCACTGAGCCATCTCTCCAGCTCCAATGAGGTTTTTTGTTTGTTTTCCTTTTTAGACATTTTCCTTCCTTCCTTCCTTCCTTCCTTCTTATGTATGTGTGTCAAAGTCCCAATGTGGAAGTCAGAGGAAGACTTGCAGGAGTTGGTTCTCTCCTTCTTCCATGTGGGTTCTAGGATCGAATTCAGGTTGTCAGATTTGGCAGCAAGTGCCTTTACCTGTTTAGCCATCTAGCTGGCCCTGTTTATAGTGTTTTTCTTTAAAAAGTTCCCTACATTTCTGTGTATAAATCTTGTATAACTTCTGATAGCGTCAACCATAGGTACTGCAGTAATTTGGGTCCTATTGTAAATGCTGTCTGCCCCGCCCTTCCCTATTTGTCCTGTTTTTGTTCTTTGGAGGGAATCTCATACAGCTTAAGTAGGTTCCCCACCAATGAGATAAATCCCTAGCCCATAAATGCTGGACCTATTTAAACAACTATTTCAAATTATTGATGGTGTAGAGAAGAACAAGTTAACTTCTATACTGACTCACGTGGCTAGCCCTTGTGATATGTTCTTTCACATTTACTCTGTAGACAAAAGATAATCTATAAAGTAGCTTTACTCCCTCCTCAAAACTTGTTTAGCCTTCAGTTTCTTTTTTTCTGTACTGCCTAGGAATCACAGCTGAAGGCTGAGAGCAATGTGGAAAAACACAGTACCTTTGTTTTATACATGCTTCTTCCTTCCCAGGTAGGAACTGTTTCCTACAGAGTTTTTGTCCTTTCTATTACTCAGAGGTTTCTAGAGCAACAGAACTGATACAATGTGCATATGTGTGTGTAGATACGGATATGGATATTTATATATGTTATTTATTAGAGTAACTTATAGGCTATGGTCCAGCTAGTTCAACAATGGCTGGATTTCTCAGCTGGTCTTTAGTATACACCAGAATCCTGAAGTAGACTCTAATGCCAGTGAAGGAATAGACTTGCCAGTGAGAGTGAGAGCAAGCAGGCAAAGAGGGTTTCCTTCTTTCATGTCCTTTATATAGGCTGCCAGCAGAAGGTGTGGCCTAGATTAATGGTGGATCTTCCCACCTCAGAAGACCCACATGAGAAGTGGGTCTTCCCACTTTAAATGATGTAATTAAAAACAATCCCTCACAGGTGTACCCATATACTTGGGTTTTAGTTAGTTCCAGATGTAGTCAAGCTGACAACCAAGAATAGCCGTCATACTCAACTAGTACATTACTTTACCAATTGGATGTTTCTTCATTAGTCAATACTGCAGTTCTGTTTGGTGCTGTGTTTTGTTTTGAGATAAGTGTATCACTACATAGCCCTGGCTGGTCTTAAAATCCCTGAGATCTGCCTGCCTCTCTTCCTGAATGATGGGATTAAAAAGATGTGTGCCACAATGCCCAGCAGTATTGCAGTCCTTTTGCTAATTTGTCACTTCCCTTTTACTTCTGTAGTTTTTTATTTTTTGAGACAATTTTGCTTTGTCAATCAGGCTGGTCTTGAATCCACTTTACAGGTGTGCAACACCATGTCTGGCCCTTTCAAGTATGGCCTTATAAATAGTATGCATAAAAATGTAGAGACAAGCTTTTTAGTATCATTTAACACTGGTTCTCAACCTGTGGTGGGTCACGACCTGGGGAGGGGGTGTCCTAGAAACCCTTTCATAGGGGTTCCATAGCAGATATTGTACATATCAGATACTCACATTATAATTCATAACAGTAGCAGAATTACAGTTATGAAGTAGTAACAAAGTAACTTTATGGTGTGTGGGGGGGTCCCCACACCATGAGGAACTGTAGTAAAGGTCACAGGACTAGGAAGGTTGAGGACCACTGCTCTAACAGATACTTTTGATGACTATAAATGTGCCCCATCTTATTTTCATTTAATGTTTGGTTTTTGAGGCAGAGTCTCCCATTACTCTAGGCTGACCTGCAAGTCACTATGAAGCCTAGGTTGGTTGTTTTGAACTTACAATGATCCTACCTCAGCCTTCTGCGTGCTGAGAATATAACTATGAGATATTGCACTAGGGCACAAATTTTCTTTTTATTTGTGGTTACTGACCTATGTTTGCTTACCATCTTCCATTTTTTTACAAAAGATTTATTGTTTATGCACATGTGTGTCTGTATGTTGTGTGTGGGTGCCTGTGGGGTCAGAAGAAGTCAGATCTCCTGCAGCTGTAGTACAGGAGATTTTGAGCCACTCTTGTGGATATGGGGAACTGGAATTGTGGTCCTCTGGAAAAGGAGCAAGAAGTATTTTTGACTGCTGAGCCATTTCTCCAGCCCTATTTCTATTTTCCTCAAAGACGTGCTTATTTTTAATTCTATGTAGGTCTAGGTGTCTGTGTCAGGGTATATATACACGAGTACAGATGCCCAAAGAGGTGAGGGGAGGACACTGGGTCTCCCTAGAGCAGCTGTGGGCTACTGCCATGAATGCTGACTGGACTTGGTCTTTGGGCTAGAGCAGTATGAGCTCCTAACTGATGAGCCATCTGTTCCTCTAGCCCCTGCTTCTATTTTTGGGAAAAGGTTTTCACTGTGTAATCAAGGCTAGCCTCAAATTTGTTATCAACTCATCTCAGCTTTCCAGGTAGCTGGAACTACAGGAATGCATCAGAAATCTCAGCTTTAGCCTTGGTTTTCATTCCTTGTTCTCCTGTCATCTGTTCCCAGATACTTGAGGCCAGGAACATAGGCAGCTATAGGACTGGTGGCTAAGCACCTATAAACTAAGGCATGCAGGAGTCTGAGGCAGGAAGATCATGAGTTCAAGGACTGCCTGAGAAACTTAAGATCCTGCCTTAAACGTGGGGCTAGAGAAGCAGCTTAGCAGCAGGGCATTTGTTTGGTGACCAGTCTCACATCAGCCTACATTCCTGGCCACGAGTACCTGGGAACAGATGCCAGGGCAGCAAGGAACTTTCAATTTTAGCACCCTTTCCCGATGCTAGGGATCCAATCCAGCAGGAACCCAACAATGTCCTGACACACAAGCCTCATGTTACCTTTTGAAATACTCCACCTCCCGCTCGGTCTCATCCATATCCACACTGTCCAGGTCGATGTCTTTAGGCAGAAAAACATCATCTGTCAAGTGAAGGAAAGGAGACACATCACATTATCAGAGTGGCCATCTCATCAGAATAAACATCCCACAAACTGTAAGGCAAGATTCCGCAAAAGGCCAGGAGGGCAGACTGTTCTTGTGAATACCTAGAGCCACTCACTCATCTACCGAACTAAGCCATTACTGCTTCAGGGACCCATCAAAAAGATCCACTGGAGGGAACCCCTCACTCAGAACTTAGGCCTTCCCAAATAAAGACTGCAGCCCTGCTTTACTTTGCAAGGCACTAGAGGGTCATTAATTGAGGGACATTCTAGTTCCCAGAATCTCAGTCATGTCGATGAGAATTTCAACTTTTCTCCCCTGTTGTGCCCAGGTCTGACTGGACATTGAGTCCCTTCCCCAAGCTTGGCTCAAAGTTCCAAGTATGCAGTATCAATGAAAATGTAAAGATAGAGGCAGTTCACACTTCGTAAAGTGAGCCTCAGTCTCCAAAAACCATCACCCTCATTCCTTCTGTCACAGGACATTTCCACAGTGTCATAATTAAGGCACATCTCACTTGCCTAATAGCAGCTGCCATTGTGGCAACTCATGTGATTAGAGTACCAAGGACTGGCTGTGGCCCAGGAGACAGCCTCTGGGTATCTAAACTCAGAAGGAAGGGAAAGACAAGGAAAGGTACCCAAGGATTCACAGCAGGCTCTGGACACCTGCACAGGGCTGCACCCCAACTAGACCCTGAAGATTCAAGCAGTAGGAATGAAAAGCACAGAAAGAAGCTGGCATGGCAGTGGAGACCTGTTATTGTAGTCATTACAGCCTGGGCTACATAAAAACCTATCTTAAGGACAGAAAACAAAGGGCAAAAACAGGGCCAATGAGATGGCTTATGGAGAATAGCACTTGTTGCCAAGTTCTGACTGCCTTATTGGATTCCTGCAATAATGTCGTAGGAGAGAACCAACTCCTGTGAGCCACCTACTGACCTCTATACTTACACCGTAGCATGTTAATGTGCTCCCCAAACCAGTAAATGTAAAAAGAATAATAATAAAGAATCCAAAGCAAAGACAAACCACACACACACAAATCTTAAGAGACAAAAGAATTCTCGCCCTGTCTGGGGAGGACATGGTGCAGGTATGTGAGGAATGTAGCTCAGCGTCCTTTTCTGAGCCTCAGGACAGGGGCAATCACAACACCCACTGAGCACACCAATGCAGGTGCAGTACTATAGTGTCTACCACATGCTTTCCTAAGCAGAATTAGCAGTCTTAGGCTGAGAAAGTNGCTTAGTTTAGGAATGTTTGTGCAGTGTGCATGAAACTCTGGATTCAATCTCCAGTACTACACATAAGTTGGACATGGTGGTACATCCCTGTAATCCCTGACTCAAGAGGTATAGGCAGGAGGATGAGAAGTTGAAAGTCTTTGCTAGCTACAAAGAAAGCTGGGGGCCTACTTAGAATACATGAGACCCTGTCTGAAAAATATAAAATGAGTATCTATAGAACCTTAGTATAAGGAGCCGTATTTAGTGCTGAGAACAGTTTTCCCATAGCATATTAAAATGCAGATGTGACTCAGGAACTTTAAATCTAATGGAACCCTACACTCACTGTCAATGAGGAGGAATTCAGAGGGAAGAGGGCATGTTGAGGCTGTGGTCCACTTATCAGAGGACCAGGGCACTTAGAAGAAGGCCTGTCTCAAGAATTACCTAAAGAAGCTATATTCTGACAAAGCAGAAGCAATGAAAATGAGCAAGATAAAGAGAAGGAATGGGAACAGCAAAGTAGAAAAGGTGGAACTAGCTCGCTGACGGCTACAGAGGAANGAGGAGCTGTAGNGCATGCCCTGAAGGAAAACAAGGCAGGATGTGAGAGGGGATGAGGGATCTAGGCACCGGAGCACTGAAGGAGTAAGCAAAAAGACTCTACCACAGCTGGAACATAGTTTGATCCCACAAATCCACACTGAGGCTTACCTCCTTGCATAGCAGTACTAGGAGGTGGGGCCTAGAGGGCAGAGCCTCATGAATGACTCTCACAGGAGTCAGCTCTTTCTCTGAAGGACCCAGATTATTTATCAAGAGTGCATGTCTGGGGGCTGGAGAGATGGCTCTTGTTGCCTTTCCAGGAGATGCTAGCTCAAATCCCGGCATCCATGTCAAGCAGCTCACAGATGCCTGTAACTCAAGCTTCAGGGGATCCAATGCCTTCTCTGGCTTCTGCTGACACCAGCAGACACACACACGTAAATAAATAAAAGAGTGTATGTAGTTCTAAAGCAGGCCGTCCCTCCATCTGCCTAAAACCCTACCTTCTTTTCTTAGGACTTTCCTGCTCTCCCTGGAAGTAGCACAAGGCCTACAATAGATAAGGATCTTGCACTTCTCAGCCCTTAGAACTGAGTGAAACTAAACTCCTTTCATCCTCTCCCAGATGTTTTGTTATAGCAACAGAAAAAAGTTTAAGACAAACATGAGTACAAAGTCTCAATTTTTCCTAAGTGCCAAATATGTGTAGAAATAAAAGTGTTGAAGAAAATATCATAGAAGAAAACAGCACGAAGATACTAAAATAATTATAAGATAGTGACAAGATTGAGGCCAACTATCAAGTTACTATAACAAATGTAAGTGGCGTTAACTCACCAAAGAAAATTCTTTTCTCCCCCAACCCCAAGCCCTGATAGGGTCCCATTATATAGCCTGGGCTAACCTTGGGAGTTGTGTGGTAGTGTTTCCTTGTAATTCTAGTTACTCAGGGGGTTAAGGCAGGAAGACTTTCAAGTTTGATGCTAACCTGGACAGCTTAGCAAGATCTGCCCCCACCCCTGCCTGCTCCCCCCCATGCCCGCAAAAAAAAAAAAAGTAGAGATGCATCTTAGTGGCAGAGTGCTTCCAATGTAAGTAATTAATGTATCACAAATACCATAAAGCAGAAATCCATCCATATCTGAAGTTCACATGAGGCATTCACAAAAGCTGACACATACCAGCTTGCTCTAGCTAGTTAGGGCTGCAGGGGTCCCACAAAGGCCATGGGGCTACTGGGGGGTAATGGAAACTACGGAGGTGGAGACTACAAGACAGAAGTTAGATCACTGGGGATACATTCTTGAAGGGCACAGTGGCTCTACTTCTTCCCTCATCTCTCTGTCTCCCAGTCATTCTAAGTTGAACTGATTTTATCCGCCATCATGTGCTGTCTTCACCCACCACAGGCCCCAAAGCAAAGGGGCTGACTAAAGACTAAAATCTTAAAAACTGAGAACAAAATAAACCTTCTCTCTTTAGGAGTTATCTCAAGCATTCTGTTCTAGTAATAGAAAACTATACATTAGGTTGCAAATGGAGTGATGTGTACATTTCAGGATAGAGAAATGTCCAAACACTGTAACCATGATTGGGCAGGGGGAAGAACACCTAGAAATGAATAACAAATAGGCCCTCCCACCTAGAAACTCAAGCTGCCAATACGCTACCAGGTGAAAGGAGAGAAACCACACACACACACACCTGTCTCTTATACACATCTAGATGTGTATAAGAGACAGCACACACACACACACACAGAGCTAACAACATGGAAACCAAAGAATTCCTAAACAACTGAGTGAAAAATTATCTGTAAGACACATGCCAAGTGTGGTAACACTAGTCTGTGGTCCCAGCACTCAGGAGGAGGTGATGACAGCAGAGATACAAGCCAGTTGGGCAACATAAAAGTGTGCAGCAAGCTTAAGCTCCCTCACAAGACCTTAAAAAGATTTTTGGGATAAAATTAATGATCAGTGGAAAACTCCAAACACTTTTATCAATAAAGATGGAGGAGGGATGAAAACAAACTAAATTTCCTTCTTTTTGAGACATTTTCTCCACATAGACTTGGCTGTCCTTGAACTCAGAGATGCACTTGCTTTTCTCTGCCTCTGGAGTGTTGGGATTAAAGGCACTACACCTGGCCCCAAACTAAATATCTAAATTAAAAAGTTAGACAATGAAGAGCAAAATAACAAACAACAAAACAAAATCACATGGAAAAAAAATAAAGGTAAAAGCAGAAAACTATAGAGGAAAAAAGAAAAAGGGGAAAATCTGAGTTAAAGCAACACCAAAACCTAACAAAAGGCACAGATTACTAACTTAAGCAAAATCACAATACAAAGTGAGAAATGGCAAGGAGAAAATAAGTGTAAGTGTTCCAGTCACAGATCAGGAGTGTAAGGTCAGCCTTGGCTATACAGTATGGGCCACATAAGTGCCTGTCCTGAGCAAGCAAACAAATGTTAATATACTTTGCAGACATTGTATACAAGATTTGAAATTTTAGCTGAAAAGGGAATTTTACTAAAGAAAAGTAGTCGTCCAAAATTAATCTTATCACATGAAGAAATATAAGATTTCCATGAGGACAGACACAATGCTAAGCCTCTAAAGCATTAACAGTTCCAATGCAGCCTGAAGGTATTCCAGAACTGAAACAAGAAAACTATAAAAGCTCTTTAATTTCTTTTATAAAGATTGACACTCTCACCCCACCCTGTGCAAATACAGAAAAGTAATTAAAAACAGCAACAAAAGGGAAAGTAACAGACCCATGAATATGAAGACAATAAAGTAACAAAAACAGAATCTCAACCAAAGAATATAATTACCACAGGCAAGTAGTAATTACAGGAATTTAAGGTTGGTTTAATGATAGGGAACTAGAACAATAACACTATTATGAATAGCCCAGAGGTGAAAAATCATAATTACCACAGCAGGTGCAAGAAAAACCTTGATAAATTTCAACATCCTTTCCTCATAAAATCATTCAAGAAATTTGAGTCACTGGCTTCTGTCCTAGAATTTGGTGGAATATCTAAACCTCGGCCCTAGAGTCTGCATCTCAATTAATGTGGAAACACTTCAGGAAGGATGTGATTCAGTAGAGAGGACAACTAGAGGGGCAAGACTTGGAAGAGAGGCTTGTGTTATGGTGAACATCTTCAATCAGTGCTGGGTACAAAGAAGCAGGCAGACCTCTCCAGGCTAGCCTGAACTACATAATGAGACCTTGTCTCAACAAACAAACAAAAGAAACGAGCCCCCCCACCCCCCTACCAACAAACAAGAACCCCCAAAGGCTGGAGATATAGCTAAGAGGTTTGACACACTGGCTACTCTTCCAGAGAATCCAGGTTTGATTCCCAGTACCCACACAGCAGCTCATTACCATCCGTAACTCTAGTTCCAGGGAAACCTGACACTCCTCCGACCTCCACAGGTACCAGGCATGCACATGGTACATAGACATACATACAGGCAAAACATCCATACACATAAAAATAATAAAATCAAGCTGGGCATGGTTATAGATGTCTTTAATTCTAGCACTCAGGAGGGAAAGAATCTCTGAGGCCAGCCTGAGAAATTAGTAAAATTTAGAAATGAAAGGAAAGCAGGGTGGTGGTGGTGCACACCTTTAATCCCAGCACTCGGGAGGCAGAGGCAGGCAGATCTCTGTGAGTTGGAGGCCGGCCGAGTGAGTTCCAGGAAAGGCTCCAAAGCTACAGAGAAACCTGTCTCGAAAAACAAAACAAAAAACAAACAGGAAAAGAAAAAGAAAAGGAAGATGACACTGTAACAGAAATGAACAAAATACAGAAAATCTTAAGGATCTATTTTTAAACCTCCATTCTACTAAATTGGAAAATATTAAAGAAATGGATAGATTCCAGGATGCATACAACCTACCAAAATCGAAGAGATGAAATAAATAATTCAAACAGGATCTATAACNAGCCACAAGACTGAAACAGTAATAAAAAGCTTCCCGCATTAGAAAAAGCCCGGGACTTGGTGGAATTGTAGTAGAACTATATCTGAACTTCAAAGAAGAACTAATGCCAATGATGTAACATGAATTTCTAAATGGTCTTCTAATATAAACCCTGAACCAGATAGTGGGGTAAATGCTGAAAGATCAGAGAGACAAGGAAACAAGCCACAGCCACCACCTCTTACCTCACCAATTCCTCAGCTTGAAAAATCTTCATCCGATAGGCCTCTAGCCGAATGCGTTTCCTCAACCAAAAAGGCTTCTAGTTCCTTTCTCCTCAAGCCTTATATAACTTTCTCCACCCAGACATTAAAGGTGTGTGTGCTTCCCAAGTACTGGGATTAAAGGTATGCGCCACCAGTGTCTGGCTCTATTTCTCTCCTAGACTNAGTCAATCTCATGTAGTCCAGGGTGGCTTTGAACTCACAGAGATCCAGACAGATCTCTGACTCCCGAGTGCTAGGATTAAATACATGTGCCACCACTGCCTGGCCTCAATGTTTAATCTAGTGGCTTGTTCTGTTCTCTAATCGTCAGGCAAATTTTGTTAGGGTGTACAATATATCACCACATAATACTATTTAAATTATTCCATAAAATAGAAAAGTAAGGTTTCCAAACTCTTCTGAGTCCAGTGTTACCTTGATACCAAGACCAGATAAAGACATGACAACAATAACAAAAGATCCAGGTATGGTGGCACACACCTTTAGTCCCAGCACTTGGGAGGCAGAGAGGCAGGGGATCTCTGAATTCAAGGCCAGCCTGGTCTACCTAGAGTTCCAAGACAGCCAGGTCTACACAGAGAAACCCTGTCTTGAAAACAAACAAAATCAAAACCAAAACAAACAAATCAAAAGAAAGAACTGGAAGAGTAGGGCTGATATGTAGCTAGTTGGTAGAGGACTTGCCACAAGGCCCCATGTTTCCCCTACTGCATAAAATGGGAGTGGTAGCACACATCTATAATTCTAGTATTTAGGAGGTTGAATCAGAAGGACCAGAAGTGCAAGGTCACAACGGGAGTTGGCGGCTATCTTGGATTACATGAGACCCCATCTAAACAAACAAACAAACAAACAAACAAAACAACACAAACCAAACAGCAGCAGCACCCCCCCACACACACACTCACTCACACCCCAAAACAATATAACACAGCTTCACATAACCAACCAGTTAGGCTGCACTGGCTAACAGGAATATAATTTGAGCAACATATATTTTTAGGCGTCAGATTTTAAAACTTAAAAAGAAACAGATTATATTACATTGTAATTAATATAAAATTGTATTATGGTAAAGGATGTAGCTCAGGGGTATACTGCTTTTCTGACATGCACAGGCTATGAGTTTCAATCTTAGCCCTGAAAAATAAATATATGGTGATATTTCATCCATCTTTAAATTAAGTTCCAAAATACAGTATGTATTTTATAATTACACTACCTTAACCCACATTTCAACACACTGTAAGTCATACAGAAGAGCAACAAAATTCCAAAAACAAAACAAAAATCTAAGAGGCGAGAAGAGCTTGTAAAATACAGTGACTCTAAAAATAACAGTTCAGAGCATATAAATACAGGATAGATCACTAAGGGCAGACACAGACCCAGGGCATATGAAACCTGCTGCAGAAGGGCAGCACTGTAAGGCACAGGGGCAGGATAAGCTTCTTCATAAATACTTCAAGACAACTGTGTAACTATTTGGGAAGAGAAAAATGGACCCATACCTCACTTTATACCCAAGAATAAACCCCAACTGTATTCAAGATTTGTATGAGGGAGGGAAAAGAAACAACACAAACACTAGAGAGCAATATGTGTATCTTCCTCACAGTAAATCAACTCCACAAGAAACTAGCAGAAAATCTTGGTGGCACTGGACACAGGTGAAAAATTCATATTCCTAATTTGTAAAGATTTCTTAAAAAACAAGTAACAAAATTCTAGTTAAAAAAACAAAACAAAACATGAAAAAAGGTATGTGCTGGATAGTTTTATATCAGCTTGACACAGGTCAGTCATTTTGGAAGAGGGAATCTCAATTGAGAAAATGACCCCACCAGACTGGCCTGTGTGCAAGTCTGTGGTGCATTTTGATTAATGTGTGAGGGCCTAGTTCATTGTGTGAATGTTGCTACCCCTGGCATGGTGGTCCTGGGTGTTATAAGAAAGCAGGCTTGGGGGCTGGAGAGATGGCTCAGCGGTTAAAAGCACTGTCTGCTCTTCCAGAGGACCCAGGTTCAATTCCCAGCAACTACATGGTGGGTCACAACCATCTGTAATGAGATCTGGTGCCCTCCTCCTGTCTCTTATACACATCTAGATGTGTATAAGAGACAGCAGGTATGCATGTAGACAAAACATCAATGTACATTAAAAAAAAAAAAAAAAAAAGAAAGAAAGAAAGCAGGCTCAGCAAGCTATGAGGAGCAAGACAGTAAGCAACACTCCTCTATGTCCTCTGCCTCAGTTCCTGCTTCCAGGTTCCTGCCTTGAGTTCCTGTCCTGACTTTCCTGGATGACAGACTACAAGCTCTAAGAGGAAATAAATCCTTTCTCCACAAGTTGCTTTGGTCATGATGCTCTATCACAGCAACAGAAACTCTTAATTAAAACAAGTTATGAANAGAAAATTTACAAAAAGGCATACAAGCAAACTTTGTGTAAGTTTACTGACCTCACTGTAAATTAGATGGAAATGCCTAGGAAAACCACTCCTAGGAGTGATTCTAGGTAATGGGTTGGTAAAAGTTAAAAAGCCCAGCATGGTACTCCAGGCTGGGCTGTGGTAGGTCAGGGGCACATGGGTGGCAAGAGTGCCTCCTAAATGGCTTAGAGATTATGGAGGCATCCCACAAAGTAACTGTACACTCGCCATTTGACCAGAACTCTCTTTTCTGAGCAAGTACCCTAAAGATACACATGCAGTCAGGAAGACAGACGTGGACAGCATTATGCCCAGCACTATATGAAATTATAAAGCTCTGGGAACAACCCAATTAACTGCTCCCCAAAGAAAATGGCTGAAGAGANTGCGGCACATTCCAAACAACTGTAAAGAGCAAGGAAGAGTTCTCTAAACAGATATGAAGGTGCTCCCCAGAATAAATTAAGTTTAAAAAGAAAAAGCCAGAAAAAGGCAAAAAGAATATGCAGCATGCTACCTTCACCTACAAAACAGGAAGTTCATACTTCACCAGAGTGTAAGGACAGAAAATTCTGCACTACTTCAAGAATGTTCTAGACCCAGGTAAGTCAATAACCATGTGAACAATAGATCAAGTTCTCACTATCCAAGGAGCCTGAGAACATATACACACCATGCACTGGAGTGTCATGGGAACTCACTGTGATACAGATAACAAAACTTACGAACCTTAAAATGGGAACCATCAATACAACTGTATTACAAAAGGGCAAATATTACCTCACCTGAAGATGACCTAGAATGAGAAGGATGTTACAGCTGCCATTGTCCTTACCCTCCAGTATGAACCCATGGATTCAACTAACCACAGACCAAAAATACATTGATATAAATATTGTGCACTTTTTATAGCTTTTTATGTCTAAATTATTTCAAAATAATAATGTAGTAGCTACAATTATTATTGTTGGTGGAAAAGTCACAGATAAGAACATCCCACCTGTAGAGAGCTCACACACACAGAACAGTACTAGCCAAGGCTGGGAATAGTTCCAATAAAGTTGTGATCTTTATTTACCAATTGAACTGCTGGTTCTGTCTCCTTTCTTCTTTTTATTTTTCTTATTCTTGCCCTTGGGCTGAGGAGAACTTGCCAGAATCAGCCTGCCGTTGTGCAGGAGCTGGCTGGGGGAGGGTGGCTCAGGAGTGACAGTGTTCAGCTTCTCCTCTTTGACGTGGCTCAGCTGCTTTTTATTGTTGTTGTTGCTGTTGGCCTTCCTCTCCTCTCTCTTCTGCTCTGTGAGGAGAGCAAGATCAACTACTTTAGGCTTTAACTCAGGCTGGGTCCGGGGCTTGGGCTGTACCTCTGTGGTTTTGGGAGGCTCCATGGGCTTCCTGGCTGGCTCATTGCTAGTCTTGCTGGTTGGCTTTAACTTTTGTTTGCTGTTTCCCTCCTTGTGATGATGCATCATGTCTAAGAGAAACGCAAGAGGCTCGTGCTGCTTCCCATTGACTTCCTTGGGTAGCAGAAGCTTGGAGTCTCTGGGGTCCATGGGGTCTGTAGCATCCCCGTTGGCTCCAGGCCCTGGCCTGGGCTCTGAGTGGTTCATGTGTCTGGAAGGGGAGTGAGATGAGGTTTCTGGTTCTTCAGTTTGTTCTATTGAGCCATTGTGGATGTTTTCAGAGTTAGAGATAGACTCTGCTGCTGCCTGGAAATTTCTAGCAAGCATGTCCAGCTTGGAACAGTCTTTACTTGGTCGATCCTTTTTCTTCTTTTTTGCAGCTCTTAATTTCTGAAGCTCCTGAAGCCGCTGAAATTCCTCCTTGAAACGCTGCTCCTCATCCTCCTCTTCTTCTTCCTCCTCATCTTCCCGCTGCTTTTGCTCCTCCTGATGATGCAGATGCTCCCGTGCCCTGGCCTCAGCTTCCAGGCGTGCCTTCTCTTCCAGCTGTCAATGAAAAAAAAGAGAAGATGGCTTAAGACCATGGTAAGAATCCTAAAACTTGACAGGGCTGCTACCTCTCATCAGGAAGAGGCACTTGCCTGATGAACCTGAATTTGAACAAACCCCACATGGTGGAGAATCATCTTGTAATAGTTGTCCTTTGACTTACACACATATCATGATGCTCCCTCCCCTCCACATAAGAGTAATTTAAAAAAATAACTCTAGAAACTTGAGATATCAATCACATATTGCAAAATAAACTTTGAAAGAGACAGTAACAACTAAAAACTTAAATATACCTACTTGCAAATATTTCACCCTACAGAACTGTTAGATCTCACCTACCTACTGAAGCATACACTTGCTTTACTACAAACAGGGCAGCTAAGAGCCTCTGACCAAGACCTAGGTATTGGGAGCAGTCAAAGCAGCTGTTGCACTGTACGTGCAGCACCCAGAAAGCCGACCACTTCTTTTTGTGGAAGGCAAGGAATCGGCTTACTGACTGCATAAGCTCCTGAGAAACTTAGCTGTCCAGGTGAAGCTAACATGGACTTGCATAAATAAGACACAAACAGTGTCCAAAAATTA
>LZPO01044445.1:394504-407879 GCA_001675575.1 Neotoma lepida | reverse complement strand
TTCCTGACTTCCAAGATCACAGCACAAGCTGTCATGGCTGATTCTGTCCTCACTCCTTCCCACTGAGTTAATACAGTAGCTCATGAGAAGATTTCAGAAGCCAGCATCAGCCCTACTCAACTGATATAACTTGTTCCAGGAGCCAAAAAGTCAACACTCCAGAAAAATTATGAAGTGAAGTTGGTCCTGCTTAAGACTTGGACATATATAAGTCCCTCTACTATTTACAAGAGGAGAATATTAAGCATTAGCAAAATACAGAATCTACTCCAATGTCCTTAATGTCCCTCATTGAATTTGAAAGCAATGTTACTGATCGGGATGTTCATAGAAACTCAGAGATTTGAAAGCCTTCAAAACTTACATGTCACCTCTGTACTAAGAGCTAGATCATCTTCTAGAACTGGCTGGCCACCTCCCTGTCCTATATGGTAGTCACTGGTTACAAGCAGCTATGAAATGCTTGAATTGGGTTATAGAGGCCATTTAACCTGAAATTTTCATTTTTATTTAATTTTATTTATATAAATTAAAACTAGTGGCCACATATGGCTAGTATTTCTCACAATAGACAGCACAACTATAGAAATACAATAATTTTTCTAAAAATTCCAGTGAAAATAGTGCCCCAGTACAACAGGGCACGCAAGATGAGAACCAAGAAGCAACTGCTTCCAACTTTTTCACTGAATTGGAAATTAAGCTAAAGATCTCTTAAAAGCATGGTAGACCCTGTTAAATGCTCAAGGGACTAAGCTGTGTTCTGAATGCAAACATTTTCAAAAGAGAAGGAGCAAGTACTGCTTTCCTTACATCTTTGCACTAAATTCCTCTTCTCATATACTAAATGATACCCATTCTTACCTTTTTAAAGCATATTTTNTAACTAAAATTATGTGGCATTACAGACAGACTCCTACCTAAGACATTACATTAAGGAGAGACNTGGGGTGCTATCTGTGACCAATGTCTGTGTGTGTGTTTGTGTGTGTGTGTGTGTGCATGCACATGCGTGAGTGTGTGTTACATATGTGGATATGTGCTATCTTCACAGCCCCAAAAATGACATTTTTTNAATATTTATTTTTTTAAATTATGTACATAAATGTATTCTGTGTGAGAGTATGGGCACACATGACTGCAGTGTCTACTGAATCCAGAAGAGGGTACACAGAAGAGGGTACAAAATCTCCTGTAGCTGGGCTTACAGGCAGCTGCAAGACTTGAAATATGGATTCTGGGAAGCAAATTCCGGTCCTCTGTAAGAGCAGTATGCACTGTAACTGCTAAGATATCTTTCCATCTCCCAAAGTGACATTTTAGCAATCCTGAGAAAGTATCTCAAAGTGAGAATACTGAAAATGTGTATTTGAAAATGTTTCCAGTGTGTGTGAATTTTGTTGCCAAAATCCACAAATATTCAGAGAGCCCTACAATTTAAACTTGAAGATAAAAGTTCCCAATCAACCTCACAAGAACAGAACAAGTTGATTTTAAATATATATATATTCCTTTAAGACACTAAAATGCCCAGTTTTCAGATTAGCTTATAGGGACCAACTAACACCAGTTAAAATAAATGCTTGCTGGCTATATTTTTGCATAAACTTTTGAGAAACTGGTAGACGGAACTGAAAAAATGGACATCATGATTTAGCAAAAAGAGTCAACAGTGGATTCATTCCATTTGGATTGATAGATCCTTGCAAAGTATGTTCATCACCTGTGACAGATCTTAAAACTAAGTATAAAACCAGCTGAACCTAGAGACCCTTGGGTCACTGCATTCCTAAGGAATGAATTATTTTAACAATGATGACAAAGGATTGATTGTAACATTCTCAATAAAAAAATTTACTAAAGTGTGAGTTAACAGCAATGCTGTCATTAACGATATGATTACTTATTTTTATAAAATATCATTGTAATTAAGTTGTTTCATCCTTATACCAATCTGATTGTTTTCTGATATACAAAAAGATATATAGATATATAGATATAGTAAAAAATTTGTATACACTGTATATTTAAAAGGAGGCACTTAATGTTTACTAGTGGCCTATAAACAAACAGCTTAAAGCTACTTTCTTTTGATTAATTTTAGTTTGAAGTCTATTTTGTTAGATATTAGGATAGCTACACTTTCCATTTGATTGGAAAGTCTTTTCCCAACCCTTTACTCTGAGGTAGTGTCTGTCTTTGGAGTTGAGGTGTTTTTCTTGTATGCAGCAGAAGGATGGATCCTGTTTTTGTATCCATTCTGTTAGGCTGTGTCTTTTTATTGGTGAATTTAGGGGATATTAATGACTAGTAATTGTTAATTCCTGTTATCTTTTGGTGGTAGTATGTGTGTGTTTCCCTTCTTTGGGATTTGCTGGTGTGGGGTTATCTATTGCCTGTGTTTTTGTGGGTGCATCTAACTTCCTTGGGTTGGAGTTTTCCTTCTAGTGCTTTTTGTAGGGCTGGATTTGTGGATAGGTATTGTTTAAATCTGGTTTTGTCATGGAATATCTTGTTTACTCCATCTATGATGATTGAAAATTTTGATGGGTATAGTAGTTTGGGTTGGCATCAGTGGTCTCTTAGTGTCTGCATAATGTCTGTCTAGGACCTTCTGGCTTTCAGAGTCTCCATTGAGAAGTTGAGTGGCAGAGATCCATAGCCAAGCACCAGGCCAAGCTCCAGGAGTCCAGCCAAAGAGAGGGAGGAGGGATTATATGAGCAAGGAGGAGTCAAGATCATGATGGGGAAATCTACAGAGACAACTGAACCAAGCCTGTGGGAACTCACAAACTCTAGACCAACAGTTCTGGAACTTGCATGGGACCAGACTAGGCTCTCTGCATGTGGGAGTCAGTTGTGTAGCTTGGTCTGTTTGAGGAGCCCCTGGCAGTGGGACCAGGATCTATCCCTGGTGCATGAGCTGGCTTTTTGGAGCCCATTCCCTATGGTGGGATACCTTGCTGAGCCTTGATGCAGTGGGGAGGGGCTTGGTCCTTATTCAACTGGATATACCAGGCTTGTTGACTCCCCATGGGAGGCCTTACTCTTTTGGAGGAGTGAATGGGAGGTGGCGGGGAGGGGGAGCAGGAGGAGGGATGGGAGGGGGAACTGTAGTTGGTATGTAAAATGAAAAAAAAATCAAATAAATAATTTCTTTAAAAGCCACAGAACTGGGAGGGAGCAGGTTCTAAGGCAAAATATGCATTCTTACTTTTTCCTTTCTTTTCAAAAATAAGTTTATTTTATAGGTTTGAGTGTTTTGTCTTCATGTATGTATGTGTACCGCATATGTACCTGAACTGGCAGAGACCAGAAGAGGGCCCTAGATCTCCTGTAANTTGACTCACAGGTGGTTGTGAGTAGCCATGTGGATGCTGGAAACTGAACCTAGATCCTCTGCTCAGCAGCCAGTCTCTAACCACTAAGCCCTCTCTTAGGCCCCTCATTTCAGCTTCTTGATATTACTTTGGAGCATTGAGCTTCTTGCTACAACATTTTCAAATAAGTCATTGAATTGTCAATTGTCCTAAAGAATATGCTTTTCAAAGTTTTCCATGAGAAATTGAGTAAATATATATACTAATAAATATATATATAATCCTAAAAGTCACATATTTCAACCTAATCTTTGTTCATTAGACTAGAAAACAGTATTGTTTCTTGAAATAATTTATTTGAAAGCTCTGAAAATATGCAAGTCTCAGAAAATTAATATTGCTGATGCAATGAAAGTAAATCAGTCTCCTAAAAGTAGTTATTGGTAATATAACCATCCAGCTAAAAAAAAAATGAATTCCATAAGGAAATAAAATGGCTGAAAGATTATTAAAGCTAAAAAGTTTCCATCTTCCTGTTTCTAGATAGACTGTTCGTTGAATCCAGCACCCATACCAAAGCAAGGCTCCATAAAATGGTCACTCTCAGACCAGTAACCAGTGGGAAAAAAATCCCATGCTAGCCAAAGACAATGCAAAGTGGCCGTATGCAATTACCATGGAGATAATAACCAAACCNAGGACAATCACCAATCATCAATTGAAATTGATATGCTTGAAATTGCCAGAGTCATCCAAAGGGAAATAAAGCCTCCGAAATATTCAAAACCATAGGAGGACCAAAGAGGGACAGAGGTTTTACCAAAGCAAAAAGGATCACATATGCCATGAAGTTGCAGTCAGGTAGGAGTTGAGGTAAAAAGATGAGCTACAGAGGGTTGGCTATGTGGGGGTATACAGACATGGAAGAGATTTGAGAATGTGTGTGAGAAACCAAAGAGGTGAAATGGCATTATAGGAACATGATGGAGGGGGAGTAGATAGAGCAGCAGTTCTCAACCTGTGGGTTGTGACCTCTTTGGGAGTCGAACAACTCTTTCATGGGGGTCGTCTAAGACCATCCTGCATATCAGATATTTACATTANGATTCATAACAGTAGCAAAATTATAGTTATGAAGTAGCAACAAAAGTAAGTTTATGGTTGGGGTCACCACAACATGAAGAACTGTATTAAAGGGTTGCAGCATTAGGAAGGTTGAGAACCACTGGATTTAGAGGGGCATGGAAGAGTATGGAGGTGTTGGGGTGCTGGGGGAGGGAGAATTGAGGAATATTGTGATAAAGAGAATGGGAGTGGATAAAGTTATGTGTGATGTGTAGGGGAGTGTGGGACTTTGGCAGATTATTGGGAGTATGGTGATCTTGGTAGTATCTGAGTGATGTGTAATAACATGGTATTGTTGGGTGTGCACATGGTGCACATGCGAGGGGATTATATCCATCTATGGTCATACATATACCTGTGTACCTATAACTGCAATGACACAAAGAAGTACTTAATGGCAAACATCCTTCTGGCTTAAATGGCCTTGCTTTGAAACCATAAATATGCACTGTCCACAACTGCCATTCACAAATGGAAAAAGTTCAAATTAAAGATGTTGATTATGACTTTGTAGAAACACCCTCCTACTTAAAATAAACTAAGTCAACTTTCCTTACAAATTTATGGAGTCAACATTGGTATTTTCTANGTGTTAACGATCAGAAAACTGTAATTCTGTGCAGTTTTTTCACAGGATTTTTGGACCTTAGAGACAGATTAGTGAGAAGATAGTCATTGGTATGTCATCACATTTATTCTTTGAAACTGCAAAAGGCAAGTGACAAGGGTCATTGCTGTTGTCAATGTTTCCTGAACAAAAAGGACGAGTCTTTCGCAGAAGTATGATCTTTGTTCTTTATCAGCAGAATCCCACCCAATCAAGCATGGGTAGGAGTGAGAAGGAGGAAAATACACACAACTGTAACCAATCCCTTCCCAGGCCCCTGCATATAATTTTCTCCTTGTTTTCCAAATTGCCCTGCCGTACCTGCTCTACTACATTTTAGCAGATGGCAACGTGTCTGAATGGAGCCCACAAATGTGAGAATAAGCATCACAGTGCATTAAAAGATGCTTGCTCTGTTTGGTCCCGCTGGGACTGTTTTCTCATTTTATAATTGTTGTACATTTCCAGCTCATTTTGAAGAATGGAATCAGCCTTTAATTAAAGTCAAATTTCAGCCACAACCTTACTTTAGCCTTGTCTAAAGAGTCCCCACAAGTTACTCTGCACAAATATTATTTCCTCCCCTCTTTCAGTTCATTTGACAGAACTGAGATCCATACAGATTTTTTTTCTCATTAGGATGTATATGGTCATTCACCCACACAAATAAAACGTGTGAGAACCATCCAAGCCTTTGATTCCAATTTCAGAGGATCTAATCCTGGTATTCTTACCTCTGAGTTGTTAAGATGGCATCTGTGAGTTCCTGAAAACCAGCCATCACTCGAACATTGGTCAATGTCCACTTTCTGAAGATTTATATCAACTTTCATCACACCCCTAAAATGAAAAAGATAAAAAGAAAAAAATTAATCTGGGCCTTTAAATTTTCTAAGCGTGTTCTGCCCTGGAAATCAGACAAATGTAAAGAATGTCCTAAATTGTTCACGCTACCCACTAAGATTTAGCTCAGGCTTACTCAGTGAAGAAACATAGAACAAACCCAGCAAATACTCATTTTGCTCAGCTTGCAAAGGTGAGGACTTTGTACTTTCACCATCTTTGGCCCCTTCATGTAGTACCTGGCACGTAACAGGTGCTCAATGAATAGCTGAAGATTGACTAAATGAGACATTATGGTTGTGGAAATAGCAGAAAACTTGATTCTAAAATAACACTTACCCCCAAAAATATCTTCTTTAAAGTGAATATGGCCAAGTATTAATCTCATTTCTTTCTACTGCTATAATTCTCATATTGTGGTAGGAGGTCAGAGAGGTTGTGGTAACTAGGGAGATAACAGAAGAAAAAGCTCTTTCCGCTGATCTTCTATAAGTAACATAAATACATAGATGATAGGTGGATATTTACAATGTGATGTAAAATGTATGATATAGGAGTTAGTATTAGCTAAGATTAGGATAAAAAAAAACCAAAAACCTGTGCTTGCTTTGACCAGCTATCGAGTTGTTGGCAAACTACTGCCAACAACACCAATATTATAAAAGTATTACTCAATACATTCTGACATTGTGGGTAGACACAAACATGTCCATCTATGTTTCTTACATAGTACACATGACAGATAATGAATGATAGTTATAATAAATTCTACAATATGTGCTGGATTGGTTTTGGTTTTGGTTTTGGTTTTGTCAATTTGACAGAGGCCAGGGTCATCTGGGAAGAAGAAACCTCTTCTGATTTCTGAAGAGAAAATGCTTCCATCAGATTGACTCAGATTGAATGGTTGGCTAGACTGTGGGCCATTTTCTTGGTTAATGATTGACGGAGGAAGGNCCAGCCCAGTATGGTGGGACCATCCCTGAGCAGGTGGTCCTGGGCTGTCCAAGAAAGCAGGCTGAGTAAACCATGGAAAACAAGCCAGTAAGCAGTGTTCCTCCATGGTCTCTGTTTCAGTTCCTGCCTACAGGTTCTTGCCTTGACTTCCCTCAATGATGGACTGTGATCTGGGACATAGAAGCCAAATTAACTCTTTCCTCCCCAAATTGTTTCTGGTGATGGTGTTTATCACAGCAATAGAAGGCAAACTAGGAGAGGAAACATTACAAAGGAAGAAATGTTCTGGTGGAGGGGAACAGGACAAAGGGATGAGAGGAGACCAGGATAAAAGTTATTACTGGGATAATTACAGCCCTTCGTATCCACACTTTCATCACCAGCATCCTGAAGTTTCCCACTGGACTATTATTGGCTACTACATTTTAGTATTCTCCCTTGAATACCTCATTATAAAGCATAAATTAACCAAAACATCTATTTTTACTTGTGTCAAAATTGCTAGAAATAATGAGTTCAGACTTTTTTTTTTCAGCTATTTGCAACAGAGCTTAGTGGCAAGACAGGCCAAATGTCTTGCTCGCTCAGCACCATGGTCACTAGTGGGAACTGCAGGAGGCTGCCATTATTCTGCTGCTTTTCCTTGAAGAAAATTGGCTTCAGAAATAAGTAGCTTACTGGTTGAGAACGTTCTCCCTTAATTTTAAGTTCATATATAGAAACTAAAAAGTCGCCGCAGACTTTCAACCCAGCCACGAAGCACTTTAGGTTTGCTCAAAACCACCAGAGGTAAATGAGCCGTGCGTTTACCAGATGGGAGATCAGCGCTGACTCATCTTCATTAGGGCCTCCTTGGTGCCTAGAGACCCACTGAGCCCTGGGGAAGGTGCAGTAGACTTCGGGGAGAGGGAGGTGGAGTTTAGGGGGACTCGGTTAGGGGGAAAAGCTCTCTCACTGGGGAACAACAGACAGTTTGAAGGAATGCAGAGACCCAAAAGCGTAAGGTTCCCCCCCCTTCAGAGGCCCACATGCAGCCCCAGCACGCCTGCACCCTGACTCCCTAGGGCAATGTCTCTGGGGCGGAAGTGCTGCTCCTTCCTTTCACATACAGGAAACTCCACAGGCCGCCAGGAAATGACTGGAGTTTAAATTTCTCAGGGCTGGAAAATGAGGGCCAGAAAAAGCCTATTGGTGAGCTCCAGAGATTGGAAAAAAACAAATGCTATACTCCTAAGCCCCTTGGTGCCCCACAGACCAATGTGTGTTCCCCTACTTGTGGCCGGGAGTAGGGGTGGGGGTGGAACAAGCCCCAAATTCCTTTCATCCTTGACAGTTCTAACATTCTGTCACTGTGAAAAGGCTTCTATGTCAGAGCCACTGCCAAGTGCTGTAAGTTGGCTTCCCACATTTTTCTGTCCATTTGCCACTAACTGGTTTCATCACTAACTGGTTTCAGATCTTCATCTCTAACCCGAGTAACAGCTTTTTAAATAATAGCTGTTTGGTTCTGTCTGGCCTTGTTCCAGGTAGTGGTCCCAGTGTGAAGTTTATAAGGTTCAGGATTATACATTCATAACAGTTTGACCTTTGTCCTGACAGATGTATTATAATTTTTGATGGATGCACACCACAGACATGAAGAGTATTACCAGAGGCTAATTCTGTCCCCCAAGTGGCTNTAACAATAACTTAGTGTTTGAATTTGTTTTCCTGTTGCTGTGATAAACAGCATGACCAAAAAGCAAGTTGGGGGAAGGAAGGGTTCATTTATCTTATATTTTACAGTCCATCATCAAGGGACACNGAGGCAGGAACCCGCCAGCGGAGACAATGGAGGAACACTGCTTATTGGCTTGTTGCCCGTGACTTGCTCAGCCTGNNTTCCTTTATAACNCAGGACCACCTGCCCATGGATGACACNTTGTGCAATGAGCTGGGCTTTCCCACGTCAATCATCAATCAAGAAAGTGCCCTACAGACTTGCCTACAGGCCAGTCNAGTGGAGGCAATTCCTCAGTTGAGGTTCCCTCTTCCCANATGAGTCTAGTTTGTGTTAAGCTGACCAAAACTAACCATCACTGTTAGTTACTGATGAAGTAGCAGCTGCCTCTGTCACCAAAGCAGTTAAGTCATCACCTGTCGCCATGTGCCTTTCCACCGTCAGCTATGCGACATGTGCACCCTTTAAAAGTGCCCACCAGAGCACAGCTCGCTCTCTCATCTCTCTTGCCTCTTGCCTCTCTTGCCTCTCTTCTGTCTCTTGTCTCTCTGTCTGCCTATCTCTCTCATGTTCCCACTCTGACATGGCCTTTCACTCTTTCACTCTCCCCTTCCCCCAATAAACCTCCTGCCCTAACTCTGTTGTGCATAGCGTGTTTGCTTAGTGGCATACCTTGGCAGGGCCCACTGAAAGGTACATTCATATTTTCACAGGTCANTACTAGGTCAATGTCACAGTTCCTACCTATGATGTGACAATGTTCCTTTCGTTCTACCTGCAATAGCACTTCCCTCATTGTCCTTTTGTTTTGTCTTGTTATTTGTTTTGTTTTGTTTTGTTTTTCAGACAGGGTTTCTCTGTGCAGCTTGACTGTCCTGGAACTCACTCTGTAGATCAGGCTGGCCTCAAACTCAGAGATTCATCTGCTTTTGCCTCCGAAGTACTAGGATNAAAGGCATGAACAACCACCCAGCTCCTCATTGTCTTTTGAGAGTCACCAACAGATTCCAGCTTTAACTATCACTGTGACTATTTCTGGGTCCCAAACTAGTGCCACATGTTTTGTTATGGCAATGGCCTACAGACTCAGAGCCCGTTCTGGTTAACTATTGGTNGAAGGGGATGGCCAGATGCAACTGATCAATTGATCTACCAGCCCTGCTTTCATCAACTCTTTATTTCAGCACACTTTATTTTTTTAAATAGTATGTGATTTTTTTATTATTAAAAATGGATTTTTTTCATACAATATATTCTGATCATTACTCTAAGGCAAATGTGGAGGAAGAACTGTCTGATTCTTTCTAGATGCCAAAGAGCTAGTTTTTGCTCTTTTTTATCTCTTTATAGTTGTGTTAAATCATACATGTCACAAAATTCATCAACTTAATTTTTGTCTCTTTCTTCTTGCATTTCAAATGGCATCTGTTTTTTATTGGTGGCCCATGCTACTTAGTGCAGTGCTTCAGTTCATCCATGTTGTAGCATGNATTAGGATTTCCTTTCTTGAAAGTTGAGAGATATTCCTNATTTTATTTATTCATCTACAAGTAGATACTAGGCATGTAAATAATGGTGTTATGGGGTAGCTTCATATNTTTTAGCAACATTTAAAAAATATTAAAAGCCCAATCCACAATGTTTGAAAATAAAACTCTTCCNCATCCTTAGTGTCTCCTGGCAAAAGATTCTTATNATATACNTTAGGGTCAGAGCAAAGGACCACCAGAGAATGGAGCAATCAAATCCTTTAAGGCCTAACAATAGATCTAAGACAATGCTTCATGAACATTTCAGTCCAAAGGTCTCCCAGTGGTCAAATGATGTNCTTCTAGACATCAACTGAACAAAAGGAATCCCAAGATTCTAAAGGTTTATTGCACAGTGCCAATGGGGCCCAGGATTATTTCATTATGTTTGTTATTGCTGTCAGGCTGTTTATTTGTCCACTTGTTTTTGAGACTAAGTCTTCTGTAACCCACACTGGTCTCAAACTCCCTATGNAGCTGAAGATGATAACCTTGGACTTCTGATTATTTTGCCTCTACCTTTAAGTGTTAAGATTAGCAGCATGGAGCCGGGTGGTGGTGGCTCACGCCTTTAATCCCAGCACTCGGGAGGCAGAGTCAGGCAGATCTCTGTGAGTTCAAGGCCAGCCTGGTCTACAGAGTGAGATCCAGTACAGGCACCAAAACTACACAGAGAAGCCCTGTCTAGAAAAACCAAAACAAAGCAAACAAACAAACAAAAGATTAGCAGCATGGCCAGGACATCCAGTTTTGTAAGATGTTGAGGGTCAAACCCAGGACATTATGTATACTAGGCAAACACTCTACCCACTGAGCTCTAGGCCTAGCCCCAAAACCCACGGTTTCTGAAACAAAAGAAAAATGCTTATGTCAATGAAATCTGTGAGTGTGGTTTCTTTCTGGTAGTATACAGTGCAGTAAGAGTCACAGAATACCCACAGGAGCCTTCAACAAAGAAATTTCTCTTTGCCATCACAGAAAACCATACAACTGATTAAAATGTAAAGAACAAGAAATTGTGTGATGCCCAGTTCAAACTGATACATCCGCAACCCAACTCCAACACCTAAGGCTCAGGGGTCATTGAGGAAGAGGGAGTAGAAAGACTAAGGGCCAGAGGCTGTGAAATTATATCTTCTAGAAATGTCATCGAGACTACACCCACGAGGTCTCATCATCGTAGCTGCTGAAACAAAACCTGAACAATGACACCAATGGACACGCTAACAAAGAAGGGGAAATCCCAGTGGTCCTCAANCCTAGAAAGAGAACTACCAGCTAAAGGGAATGCTGAGAGCAGGAGAAATGGTCTTCCCCAGGGAAGAGTCCTGCTATTGGCTATCCAATATCAAATGGTCAATCCTGAGATCATATACATATAGGTAACACTATATAGACTGAGCAGGTTGTATTTATGTATTTAAGAATATATTTAGCCAAGCAGTAGTGGTGCATGCCTTTAAACCCAGCACTTGGGAGGCAGAAGCAGGTGGATCTCTGTGAGTTCGAGACCAGCCTGGGCTACTGAGTGAGTTCCAGGAAAGGTGCCAAAGCTACACAGAGAAACCCTGTCTCGAAAAATCAATATATATATAAATCAATATATAAATATATATATATATTTAATCGATTTATATATGTGTATGTGTAACAACAATTTTCAAAGAGGCCATGAATTTGAGAAAGAGCAAGGGAATGCATAAGAGGTGTTAGGTGGAGGAAAAAGTAGGGGGAAATGATGTAATTTTAATTTCAAAAAATAAAATAACTTAGAAAAATTAAAAAAAAACTCTAGTATCAGTTTTAAAAAGATACCCACAGCTGTCAGGTTTTGACATAAACAGTAGCATCAGCATTTTGATTGACAGGGAAGCACATAACATTTTAGAGTGTAGCTCTCAGTCTTTTGAGGTCAACAAGCAGGCTGAGACAGCCACACAGATTCCCTTCCTTGGGGAAGGAAGGGTAATTGAGAGGCTGTAAACAAGAGCCCAGAGGGAAAAGCTAAAACCTTTGAGGAAGTATTCTGGGGGAGAAAAACTAGATCCTAAGGAATGACCTGGTGACATGTGCTCAAGTGGATTTCAAAATTGCCACAGATAAGGGGCTGCCCTTCCTGTCTTGTCACATGGCTTCTGAACTGGAGGGCTGTCACAGTTATCCTAGCCTTTTACCTCAGTGGTTTATTGGTGGACAACTGGGGGAAGGAACACAAACCTCCTTAGAGGTCTCTAGACTACCTTTCAAGGAACCACACCCATGAAACCTCACCCTCACCTGGACCTAAGAGCCTGGAGTAGACAGATGTCTTTCTGAGCAGGAGTAAGCATATTTTTCATTAAGGGGGCTAGCTACCAGCAGGAGTAGTGCTATAGATGGATCAGTTGTGGTTGGGCACCCCATGATCAGTTTTTCTCTGCCTTTTAACTAGTTGTAGCTTTCTATGATGGTTCCTGCTGCAAAAAGAAGCTTCTCTGAGCTTCTGATGAGGAAGTGAGAGCTACACTTATCTGTGGGTATAAGGATTAAATACTTAGAATGTGGTTAGAAAACATACTGTTTAGGGAAGCAGCCACAGTAGGTTCTCCTGTGGTCCTGGGCCTCACCAGCTGTGGGGTAGTTGGTTAGGTTTATAGTACCAGGCATGAATTCCCTCCCATTGAGAGGTGTTAAGTCCAATTAGTTCTTGGTTGTCCTCAAGATATAAATGCCACTATCATACCTTTCAGATTATCTTACTGTTCTGGTCATTGTTGTGATTTGGGGGCATTAGAGCTGAGTACAGCTATTTGTTGCTTTTTTTTTCCCTTGGTAGCTTGCATAACACTTTCTGGTATTATGAAAGTTAGTCCTCAAATAGGAAGCCCTAGTTCAGACCCNGATCNATTCCTCCAAATCCTCTGTCCAAAGTGTGTGGTGTCTTCAGCAGTAGGGTCTTATCTTCAGGTTCAACTAAGGCAACCAAGAACAATGGCAGTATAGCCTATATTGTTTGGGGAGTCTCTTGGACTCCTCTGACAACAACCTGAAAAGATGTTCCCCTTAATAATCCTAAGAATGTTTGGAAAGTCCAAAGGGAATCATACTATTTTCTGTTTACTTACAATGACACATGCATATAAGCGCATGTGCATGTTAAAAGTAGTTATGCTACTTGAAATGACAATGCTCCCTTGAAAGGCCTTGCTATCACCCCAACTTTAAGACAAATGCTTTAAACAGTGTGTGTGTGTGCCATGTGTGTGTGTGAGAGAGAGAGAGAGACAGACAGAGA